>CM057338.1:986527208-986602208 GCA_030015575.1 Agapanthus africanus
GGGTTAGGGTTAGGGTTTGGGGTTAGGGTTTGGTTTGGGTTTGGGTTTGGGTTTGGGGTGTTGGGGTTGGGGTTGGGGTTGGGTTGGTTGGCGTTGGGGTTCGGGTTAGGGGTTGGGGTTGGGGTTGGGGTTAGGGTTTGGGTTAGGGGTTAGGGTTAGGGTTAGGGTTTTGGGTTTTAGGTTAGGGGTTTGGGGTTAGGGTTAGGGTTTAGGGTTTAGGGTTAGGGGTTTGGGGTTGGGGTTGGGGTTTGGGTTGGGTTGGGTTGGGTTGGGGTTGGGGTAGGGGTTGGGGTTATGGTTGGGGTTATGGTTAGGGTTGGGGTTAGGGTTAGGGTTGGGGTTGGGGTTGGGGTTAGGGTTGTAAGTCGATGTACAACACCCCACGACTTGCGGGGAGGCGGAAATATGGAAAACGATCTTGTTCTTTGCTTAAATATCGACTAACCGCATGAATCGAAGCTAAACGATAACTAACAACTATCATAGAAGTTCTAAACTACTATGTGAAGTGATTATACTTAAAGAACCGTGTCCTTCGTCTTTACGAACTCTACCTCCTCCTCGGCCTTCTCCAAGTAGTAGACGATCCACCACGAGAGCTTTACTCCAAGCTTTGCCTCTAAACTTGAGGTAACTAGGTTTCTTTAAGTGCTAATCAAAGTACCTAGATGATATAGAGTGCGGGTTATGGATTAAGTAGTCTAACTAATCCTTGTACTCAACACAAGAGAGGAGAGGATTAGGGTTTGAAGAGAGGAAGCTTGAGGAGAGAGAAGGTGAGAATGATAATGAAATGAGAAAATGAGTTATCATAATATATATCAAGCATTATTGTTTTTCAAGAAAAGAAAAGAAAATAATTTACCACCATGCTTGATAAATATCTAATGGTGATTCATCTCCATGAGTCATTAAGCATTTATGATGCATTAATGACATGGATGAATCATCTATATGACTCAGTAATCTCATTTAATGTATATGCCACCTTAACCCCCTTAGTCACCATCTTCTATAAGCTTCTCGCGCAATTACGAAAACGCCCCTCCTATCCGTGAAAACACGGAAAAACTTTAGACTGTATAAATCCAATAACCTGATACTAGTAACTGGCTTAAACCAAAGCCGACTAGTAAAAACTGTCCGAAAGTCGTACGTGCCTAAACACACGTATGCGTCTGAACCCTTGTCGTAAAACCATACGACCTCTATATCGTTTCTCCTGGAGTAGGGAAACTCTCTGTGTGGGACTCTAGAGACTCGACTACTACGCTGGCAGTGGGTTTAACCACAGACCGCAAGCGGCACTAGCTGTACGTAACGGTCCCCAGGTAGATGTCGATAAGAAGGCCGATGAGGAAACCCATCCGAACTTCTACTGAGTCTGATGTGACAATCTCCGTACAGTCATGCGTAGTTCGAATTTCGAGGATAAGGCGGACCCAACACAGGTTTCAACTCGCGTGACGAGAATGCAGCGGCCCAGAAATCAAAGAAGAATTTTCCTGTTTTCTAATTTCAGCATTATGTTGTCACCCCCTTATGAATATTTCTTTCCGTTTGAAATCTTGTAACCATTGAATTTTTAGTTGAATACAATAAAACTTTGAATCGTAATATATGTATCATTCTCTTGCTTTCTCCTTATTTATACTATTCATTATCACAGCATTATTATCCTGATATTTTTCAATTCCTGCCACCGCATATCTTTCTATACTTCGTACACTTAGATATTTTCTTGATGTATCCCACTGTCTAATCATGACTTCTTCTTTTCAGGCCATGGCCCATCCTGGAGCAGCGCCGCATTTGGATGAGGATGCACAGTCATGCGTTTACTTAGACCATACGCTGATGAGTTCTGACGATGAGATCAACGGTCCCCAGGTCAATTTCAGAAACAACGATTCAGAGGACGAAGGAGTAGCCGCCCCAGAGTTTGACATGATAGGCGATTCTGACGAAGAGGAAGAAGACCCTGAAGAAAACCCAATAGAAGAAGATCCCGAGTAAGAACCGATAGAAGAAAATCCAGTGGAGGAAGACCCTATGGAAGAGAACCCAGAAGGAGAGGATCACATGGAATCGGACCTCGATGAAGAAGCTCCACCCGAGGAAGAAGGACCGGAAGATCAAGACCCTGCTGTGGAAGAACTCCCAATGGTGGTCCCCGCGAGGCGCTATGGAAATGGACGTCCCTACCTGAGCGTGCGAGCCTACCGCAACCTGCTGAATCTCCACAACCGCGACTGACGGGATTTCTTTTAGATGTTGTGTTCCTTGGCCAAATAAATCTGTGTATAGTTTAGGGCCACATTTCGTTTTTGAGGATGCCTTGTTTAAAATCTTTTGAAATGAAATAAATTGCGGAGTTCGCTAATTCTTCAATCTTCTTAGTTCTCTTGATACTTGATTATTTCTTCTATACAATTATTTTTCTACTGAGATCTGTCCATCCTTACTCCTTACTTTGTCTTAACCCTCACTGAGATTAACAAGTACCACATCCGATCTTTTAGAGATCCGCTCTTCATCTTCTGTCTGTGCCCCGCTTGAGATCCTTCTGGGAGAAGGACATGTCTTGTGAAATTTCCGAGTTCGCTAACCAATAAAAATTTTGATTCATATGATGTACCGATCGCTGTTCTCTCCACATTTTTCTCTTGTAGTCCTTGCTGCTCACCCTTACCCCAATCTCTTTGACCGCTAGCCTAAAACCGCCATACTCCAACCTTTGAATGAGCCACACTCCATTGTAATCCCTACCCTAGCTAGCCCTATACATATTGGTGTTTTCTCTATTACACCAACTATATTTAGGAACATTATTATTCAAAATTTAGTTTTCATTATTTTGAATTTATCAAAGAGCGTGTGTTATTGATTACTCTGTTTTATGTATTTTAAGTACACTATTATTATTCTCGTTTTCAATAGCGCAACCTTATATCGCGCATATTTTCGTTCCATGTTCCTTGTTTTCACTATGTGAGCTTTCTACGTTATATGATCGATACATCATCCTAAAATGTTTTAACCGACAAATCCTTCACTATTTTATTGTCGTTACTTTATTTTCGAGTATTGTGCCTATGGTTACTATCAACAATGTTTGTGCCTTATACTTACTATTTCTGATGTACTACTTTTGATATATTTACATGTGCATATAATTGAGTTTCGATTTTATCGAGTATGTCTCGAATATCATTGTTCATTATCGTTGTTATTGCTATTCTTATATACTTATAGGTTGCCTTTGTAGTTGTTCCGGTCTTATACTTATTTAAACCTATACCTTTGTATGTTGTTCTTACATATATAAACCTTAAAATTTCGTTATCTGCCTATTTCAAATAAAGCATTATGTGTTAGTTTATAATATAATTACTTTTGTCTATGTTTGTATAACTTATTGTTTATTTTAAATTTCGAGGACGAAATTTTTTTGTAAGGGTGGTATGATGTAATACCCAGTTTTCGACGTACTATCTTACTTATTTGAATGAAATAGTTTTCCTATATTTTATTCTATTTATGTTCAATTTTTATAGTAATTCCCTAGAATTTTACAGGATAATTTCAATTTCTAAATTATTATTTTAATCTAAACCCAATCCCCTCTCTTGGCCAGGCCCATCTCTTTTTCCAATTACTCAGCCCCGAACAATATTTAAATCGAATTAAAACCCAAAATATATTTGCAATACACAGACCTTCCTCTCCTCCCCTAACAAATAAATTAAACTCCTTTTCCCAGCCCGTTTCCTTTCCCAACACAAATAAATCTTTATTAATAAACCCCGGCCCATTCACTTTTTTTCCCACTCATTCTTTTTCAAAATCTCCCGGCCCTTTACCTCAGCCCAGGGGAATTTTAATTAAATCAAAAATCAATTAACCCGGCCCAATCCACTCCTTCAGCTCTAAGCCCAGCCTCTCTACTCCCTTACCCGACCCGCTTCAACCCGACCCGACCCGCTTTCTCCTTCTCCCCCAACGGCTCTCTTCCTGATCTCCCGCGCGTGATCCATCTTCTCCGCCGCCTCCTTCGCCCACGCTCGCGCTCGTGTCGGCCACGCTCGCGCACGACGCGCCCCTCACGGTCCACTCAACGCACACCCTCGATCTCCCCCATCTCATTCTCATATCCTCTCTCCTCCTTCTACTCCTTCAACCAACCCACTGCTTCGAATCCCGTCCCTCGCCATCGCCGTCGACGATGACTACCGATCGCTCTTCCTTCATCACCTCACCCCCTCCCTCGCTCTCCCCTCCACACCATCAGATCCCGACCGACTCCCCTGCACCCATCTCGACGACTCTTGCACACCCAATCTCGCCTGCAACCGACGACGCCGACTAACTCCACCCCACTGCGCCGTCGTCGACCCCATCATCATCATCATCACCGTCGCCGTGATCTGCTCTCTCCCTCCCCCTCTGCTTTCTCACTCACTCCCTCTTCCTCTATTCTCTCTCTCTCTCTCTCTCTCTGTGCCCTCTCTCTCTGTGTGCTCTCTCTCTCTCCCCCTGTGCTCTCTTTCTCTCTCTCTCTATAACCCTTTCTCTCTCTGTTTCCCTCTCTATTTTCTCTCTCTGTTCTTCCCCTCTCAACATCTTACTCTCTCAATGCAACTCTCTCCCCCTCTCAACATCTCTGTTTCTCTCTCTCTCTAATTCCCTCTCTCTCTCAAAATCTCACTCTCTCTCTCTGCAACGCCTCTCATCTGCTCCGGCCAACCAACGCCGCTTTTCGCTGCCCCAGAATAGACCCGAGCTCACCCTGAGCCGCTGCCGTCGACGTTGCTGTGCCGCGCGTGTGTTGTTGCTGTGCCGCGCGTGTGTCGTTGCCGCTGCCGTGTACCCCAAAACGTCTCCAGGCAAGTTCTCTACTTGCTACATGCTAAGTTATACTTGTTACGAATTAAAATCGTTTAGATTCTGTAGTTACTTTTCTGAATAAATTATACTACACACCTGTTCAATGCATGATCCCTATGAGAATACTTATCACATTTGACGGAACTGGATGGTTTACATTGGCCCTTGTAGTGATGAATATCTTATGCAAATTTCGTTGAATAATTTGACCGTTAACGACTAAAACGACTACCCCCAAGTTTAACCGTAAAACTGGAATTTTCTTGTACCTGAAAACTATTAAAATCGCCATAAATTATATACATACTGGAATGATGAGTTCAAGGGCTCAAATCGAAGACAACTCGACGAACTTTAACCCTATACTAGTTTCCAGATATTCCTGTACTTAAACTGTGACGATATTTGGATCGGAGTGCGACTCTGGACTGCAGTCCAGAGCGACTCCAATTGTTGCTTGCTGTTTCGTAATGGGTACCACAAGATTTCCTTAACTCGTAGATTGTAGAACTCCACTGTTTATTATAGGAAAATATGTTAGCTAGACAACGCAAGTGGTTTCATCGTATTTCGTTATCATTTGTTAATTAATCTGTAATTTAGAAGATGGGAACGTATAACAGTCTCAGCTGAATCAGAACTGACATATTGGTATTGAATAGTGTATAACTCCTAACGTACAGATGCGATTGCGAAACCGTCTATTGTGTTGAAAACCTTACTGAAAACTCTAGAATTCATCCAACTGTAGCGTCGCTAAAATCTGATCCCAACTGGGATTAAAATGCGTTGCTAAACGGACTTCCGATTCTGAAACCGGGATTCCAGCCGTGAACGCTTAAAATGAAATGGCTATAATTAATGATCCTGGAACCCGATTGGCGTGAAACTAAATTTGATGGATAGATAACTGAACATACTAATTATTACCTGTTCATCGTCTCACTAAATTGTAACCGTATGATTTATGATAAATTATGCAAGTGGTAGATTATTGATTCAGGACATCCTAAACATGCTTTATATACTGTTCACGCATTATATCATACGCATGTCACTGCATTGATAACCTAGTGATAACGTGCATTACCCAATGTTAGGTATTAGTGATGATTGTGGCAAGTACATCAGTGTTCGTGTATCAGTGAATAAGTGAAAGTGATACGTACTTGTACACAATCAGTGACCCTTATTATTATATTGCATTGTCGACGTCTGTGAGACGCGTGTACGTGTGACTATAAGTGGTATGGGACACTTATGGAAGCTCTTGCACGGGTGTCACAGATAAGGCACCAGACACTGCCATTTATCTTGGGTATTAGTCGGGACGTGCTTGATGGAGGTCCTGCCTCCAGTTCTCGCGCAGACTTGTCACCGACCGATTGGTATTTAGGGTTATGGTTAGCGTTTGATGTAGACCACGGGGTGTGGGGTAGTTTGAGTGTGAGTTCAACAGAATCTCGGGAGTCCCATGCCGGCTTATATATTTAGGGAGATATATGGAGATTTACAGGGTATGTGATTATCACCGTGATATACATGTTGGGCCCGTGGTCCCTTGCCCTTGGGTTCTACCCTTGGGTGGAGGACACTCGCGAGTGGTTGACTCTCACACTTGGACTGACGATAGGCTTAGTGACCTGTACAGTGAGACTTAAAGACTGATAGGGATACTGGCATTTATATACCTTATATACTGTGTTGACATACGTGGCATATCGTTCTACTGCTTTTATTGTTCCGCTGCATTGATTACTGCATGTTCATAACCATACTACCATTGTTCTACTGTTGTATATATCTAGTATCACCGTTAGAATTGTCACATGATTTTATATATATTATATTTCTATTGTGTCGCTCTGACGACCTGAGTATGCATGCTCAGTGTGAGGAGAAGATTTAGCCTGGACCAGGACTAGACGCACATCACGGACATCTTGATTTACCATCCAGGGTTATACCCTTTTGTTTCCCATCAGGTCAGTTCTTTACATTGTTTTGTTTCAGTTACTGCATTTCTCATTACCTGTGTGTTATTTACTGTTTACCATGATAAACTAGAAGCCGAAGTGTGACTACGGCAGGATATTTCCTTGACCGTAGGAGCATAGCTGGCCTTGTCAACCCCTCGTATTCCGTATTTTGGGAAGCGGGGCGTGACACTTGAGCAGAAAAATAAACATCCCAGAAAACACAAAAATATCACAGAAGAATTACTGGTGAAAATTGGATTGAATCGGCCCCAACTCGGCCGCGGTTCCGCGGCGGATCGGTGGGATCCGCCGCGATTCCGCGGTCGTTTGACCGATTCTGGAACCCATTTTTCACCAGTTTTCTTATAATTCTCTGTAGGTTATTCTGAAGCACCCTGAAAAATTTTTAGAGCCTGTTTAAAATTCGACAGAAAGTAGTGATATCGATGTCGTTTTTTGGTTCGTTTTGCGTTCGAATATCTTACGACTTTGCTAATGAGTTAATTATTGTTTAGCGAGGCTTTGATACCACTGTAAGTCGATGTACAACACCCCACGACTTGCGGGGAGGCGGAAATATGAAAAACGATCTTGTTCTTTGCTTAAATATCGACTAACCGCATGTATCGAAGCTAAACGATAACTAACAACTATCATAGAAGTTCTAAACTACTATGTGAAGTGATTATACCTAAAGAACCGTGTCCTTCGTCTTTACGAACTCCACCTCCTCCTCGGCCTTCTCCAAGTAGTAGACGATCCACCACGAGAGCTTTACTCCAAGCTTTGCCTCTAAACTTGAGGCAACTAGGTTTCTTTAAGTGCTAATCAAAGTACCTAGATGATATAGAGTGCGGGTTATGGATTAAGTAGTCTAAGTAATCCTTGTACTCAACACATGAGAGGAGAGGATTAGGGTTTGAGGAGAGGATTAGGGTTTGAAGAGAGAGAAGGTGAGAATGATAATGAAATGAGAAAATGAGTTATCATAATATATATCAAGCATTATTGTTTTTCAAGAAAAGAAAAGAAAATAATTTACCACCATGCTTGATAAATATCTAATGGTGATTCATCTCCATGAGTCATTAAGCATTTATGATGCATTAATGACATGGATGAATCATCCATATGACTTACTAATCTCATTTAATGTATATGCCACCTTAACCCCCTTAGTCACCATCTTCTAGAAGCTTCTCGCGCAATTACGAGAACGCTCCTCCTATCCGTGAAAACACGGAAAAACTTTAGACTGTATAAATCCAATAACCTGATACTAGTAACTGGCTTAAACCAAAGCCGACTAGTAAAAACTGTCCGAAAGTCGTACGTGCCTAAACACACGTATGCGTCCGAACCCTTGTCGTAAAACCATACGACCTCTATATCGTTTCGCCTGGAGTAGGGAAACTCTCTGTGTGGGACTCTAGAGACTCGACTACTACGCTGGCAGTGGGTTTAACCACAGACCGCAAGCGGCACTAGCTATACGTAACGGTCCCCAGGTAGATGTCGATAAGAAGGCCGATGAGGAAACCCATCCGAACTTCTACTGAGTCTGATGTGACAATCTCCGTACAGTCCGGTCTGTTCGTTTAAGACTATCGCATATCGGGCCTAAGGGGGCGGCAAGCGTCAGTCCCCTAATAGCGGTATAAGTCGTGTCGGAGCGAAGCCCATTACACCCTGAGAAACTACTGGAACCTACCAGCAAATCTCGCTTGCCCTGGCCAGGGACTTTGCGTAATGGCTCTCTGACACAGCGCGATATCAACCCCCAATACCGGGAGAGACGAATCCTGTCTAACCGCCACTGCCTCCAAGTGCTCGGGACTGCACCCAACTGCTACCTGTTTGCACGACTCCTTTGATCCGTGGTAGGGTAGCAATCTAAGAACAGTAGGACACACTCGAGGCGAAGTAGCAGTGTCAAGTCTGCGGACTATGCTGTACTCATGTCACCTGGGAACTGTTCACTGACGACTGGTATAAAACCAACCAACAGTTCCCTATGAGTCCTGTCCGGTGTACTCGTAACCTAACGAGCACCTGCATACTATCTCCAGTATAACGTACTGACGGCTGTGGGATAGACCATCTCCCCAACTGGGATGAGAAGCGTACACACTAGTCTACTCCGGAGTATCGATGCTCTGTCTCGATAATCCAACGACTAGGGACCTGAATAAGGATGTGCTTGTAGACTACCCAGCCCCCACTAGTGTGACTGCGATCACAACGCTGGTAGTCAAGCAAGATCCTAAGAGCTCTATCAATACGTATACTCACATATTAAGATAGAAAAACCAAGCAGCATACTACCATGTTTAGCAAGACTGTTATATACATGTGAATGTCCCAAGCTTCCATTAAGTAATATACAAACTAGTATGATACAATAATGGCCCCTAGGGCATATACACTAACAATCTCCCACTTGCACTAGGGCCATGTACTGGCATATCGAAGACCGATGATCTCGAGTAGCCTCTCGAACTGAATCTGAGGTAGGACCTTCATGAATGGATCAGCAATGTTCTCTTCAGAAGCAACTCTCCGAACCTCGATCTCCCGACGATCAATGATCTCCCTGATCAGGTGATACCGCCTTAAGATGTGTCTGGACTTCTGATGGGACCTTGGTTCCTTCGTTAAAGCTATAGCTCCGTTGTTGTCGCAATACAGAGGTATTGGATCAACTATGGTAGGAACCACCTGAAGTTCTGTTAGGAACTTTTTCATTCAGACTGCTTCTTTTGCGACATCGCAAGCAGCTATATACTCCGCTTCCATAGTCGAGTCAGCAACGGTGTCCTGCTTGGAACTCTTCCAGCACACCGCCCCTCCATTGAGGGTAAAGACATAACCCGACATGGACTTGGAATCGTCCTTATCACTCTGGAAGCCGGAATCAGCAAAGGCCTCCAACCTGAGGTCTTTTCCGCCGTAAACCAAGAACATCTCCTTAGTCCTCCTTAGGTACTTGAGAATGTTCTTTACTGCTATCCAGTGCTTCTCCCCTGGGTCTGACTGATACCGGCTTACCACGCTCAGTGCGTAAGCTACATCTGGTCTGGTGCACAACATCGCATACATTATAGAGCCTACCGCAGAAGCGTAGGGTATAATGGACATGCGTTCCCTTTCCAAATCAGTCTTGGGAGACATCTCTTTGGAGAGGGTGATTCCGTGACAAGCCGGTAGATTACCGCGCTTAGAATCTTCCATACTGAATCTTTTCTGTACAGTGTCGATATACCTGGACTGCGAAAGTCCCAACATCCTCTTGGATCTATCACGATAGATCCGGATCCCCAGAATGTAAGAGGCATCACCCAGGTCTTTCATGGAGAACCTGTGTGACAAGAATCCTTTGACAGATTGTAGCATATGAATGTCATTTGCTATCAATAGAATGTCATCCACGTACAAGACGAGGAATACAACACTTCTGGCTACAACTTTATTATATATGCATGGTTCATCTGGATTTTTGATAAAGTCATATTTTTTGACCGTCTCATCAAAACAGATGTTCCAACTCCGCGATGCCTGCTTTAGTCCATAAATGGACTTAAGCAGCTTGCATACTTTCCCGCTGCTCCCATTCTGATTGAAACCCTCTGGCTGATCCATATAGACGCACTCTTCTAAATTTCCATTCAGAAAAGCCGTCTTTACGTCCATCTGCCAGATTTCATAATCATGGAAGGCAGCAATAGCAAGAAGGACCCGAATGGATTTGAGCATAGCCACTGGAAAAAAAGTTTCGTCATAGTCCAAACCAGGTCTTTGATGAAAACCCTTTGCAACAAGTCTAGCCTTATAGGTTTCCACCTGTCCATCTACACCAATCTTTTTCTTGAAGATCCATTTGCATCCTATGGGTTTTACCCCATCTGGAGCAAAGTCTAAAGTCCATACTTTGTTGGTGTACATGGACTCCATTTCGGTCCGTATTGCATCTAGCCATTGTAAGTCCATGCTACCTCTCCCGGTACTTTCGGGCATGCGGAATTAGGTGAAAAACAATTTTCTAGAGGCGGTAACATGGACTCAAAACCGGATCTTGGTTAAACATCTAACTAACAACCTAACTACGAGTTGTTAACTCCTCGGTTAGGGGGTTATACCTTTCTTTCTTGAACTCCTTCGTCTTCAAGCCTCGATGGTTGTCCGGATCGGCTTCACCCCGTCGTCTCCTTGCGCCGAAGATCGATCCACCTGAAAGCTTCTACCTTTGGCTGTTAGTGTTTATGCCCTAGAAGGCCATTACTGTATCATACTAGTTTGTATATTACTTAATGGAAGCTTGGGATATTCGCATGTGTATAACAGTCTTGCTAAACATGGTAGTATGCTACTTGGTTTTTCTATCTTAATATGTGAGTGTACGTATTGATAGAGCTCTTAGGATCTTGCTTGTCTACCAGCGTTGTGATGGCAGTCACACTAGTGGGGGCTGGGTAGTCTACAAGCACATCCTTATTCAGGTCCCTGGTCGTGGATTATCGAGACAGAGCATCGATACTCCGGAGTAGACTGGTGTGTACGCTTCTCATCCCAGTTGGGGAGATGGTCTGTCCCACAGCCGTCAGTACGTCGTACTGGAGATAGTATACAGGTGCTCGTTAAGGTTACGGGTACACCGGACAGGACTCACAGGGAACTGTTGGTTGGTTTGATACCAGTCGTCAGTAAGCAGTTCCCAGGTGACATGAGTACAGCGTAGTCCGCAGACTTGACACTGCCACTTCGCCTCGAGTGTGTCCCACTGTTCTTAGATTGCTACCCTACCACGGCTTAAAGGAGTCGTGCAAACAGGTAGCAGTTGGGTGCAGTCCCGAGCACTTGGAGGCAGTGGCGGTTAGAAAGGATTCGTCCCTCCCGGTATTGGGAGTAGATATCGTGCTGTGTCAGAGAGCCATTACGCAAAGTCCCTGGCCAGGGCAAGCGAGATTTGCTGGTAGGTTCCAGTAGTTTCTCAGGGTGTAATGGGCTTCACTCCGACACGACTTATACCGCTATTAGGGGACTGACGCTTGCCGCCCCCTAGGCCCGATATGCGATAGTCTTGGACGAACGGACCGGACTGTATGGAGATTGTCACATCAGACTCAGTAGGAGTTCGGATGGGTTTCCTCATCGGCCTTCTTATCGACAACTACCTGGGGACCGTTACGTACAGCTAGTGCCGCTTGCGGTCTGTGGTTAAACCCACTGCCAGCATAGTAGTCGAGTCTCTAGAGTCCCACACAGAGAGTTTCCTACTCCAGGCGAAACGATATAGAGGTTGCATGGTTTTGCGACAAAGGGTTCGGACGCATACGTGCGTTTACGCACGTACGACTTTCGGACAGTTTTTACCAGTCGGCTTTGGTTTAAGCCAGTTACTGGTATCCGGTTATTGGATTTTTACAGTCTAAAGTTTTTCCGTATTTTTGCGGATCGGAGGGGCGTTCTCGTAATTGTGCGAGAAGCTTCTAGAAGATGTGACTAAGGAGGTTACTTTGGATAAGATTGTGAGTCATGAGGGTGATTCATCATTATCATTATTGCACCATAAATGATAATGACACATGCTTAATGAATCACCATTTTGCATTTATGAAGCATGCTTATTCATTTCTATTATTCATTATTCTAAAAATAAGAATGCTTCATAATATATTATGATACACTCTCTCTCATCTCATTATCTTATCTCACATTCTCTCTCCTCAAGCTCTCATCTTCAAGAGACTAATCCTTAATCCTCATGTGTTGAGATCAAAGGATTAGTTAGACTTAAACATCCATTACCTTCACTCTATATCATCCTTTCTTCTTTGATTAGCAATCAAAGTAGATTAGTTGCCTCAAGTTAGAGGTGTAGCTTGGAGTTTTGCTCTCGGGTGGATCGTCTACTACCTAGAGAAGGCCGAGGAGAACAAGGAGATCGTAAAGACGAAGGACCGGTTTCATTAGGTATAATCCCTAAACACAATTGATAAGAAAATCTTTGTGTACGGTTATTTATAGTTTAGCTTCGATTCAAGCGGTTAGTCGATGTTCGTTCTTTAAACTTGATCGTTTTTGAAAATTCCGCCTCCCCACAAGTACTGGGGTGTACTACATCGACTTACATTGGCTTCTTCTTCGGTCTTTGAAGAAACTAGTTCACTCGGTTTGCTAAACCTTGTGAACTAGAGTGAGTAGAGGAGAGTGTGTTGGGATTTTCTCTATGGTTCTTGGTTCTCAACACATGAGACAAGTGAACCATAGACTAAAGAGAGGGAGAGCAAGAGGAAGGAGATGAGAGCTCAAGAACACAAGAGAGAGAATGAAAATGATAGAATGAGAAAGACTTTTCTCTCTTGGCTCTCATAATCCAAAGCCATCATCACAAAAATAGTAATCAAGTATTGTGTAAATGGTTTAAGTCAAAATGGCTGTATCATTTCATGCACTCATATTGCATAAGAGAACAAGCAAGTGAAAAGTCTTTGCCATGAAATGATAGCCATTGTCATCATGATGGTCAACTAGTCCAACCTAGTCAACCGGTCAACAAAGTCAACAAGTCAACAAAGTCAACCCCTCAACAACCATGTCACCACAATACTTAATTAATATTATTGTTAATCATAAATAATATTCTCATTAGGGTTGAGCAAAAAGTCAATAGTCAACAGTCAACGGTCAACAACCCTAATGAGAATTCTCTGCCTCTGTCTCTCCGTCAACTGTGCATACACACCCGCATCCGCGTTCCGAGGAACACGAATACATACTGGATAAAACCAATCCCAAAACGTACACTAGGATCTGGCTTAAACCAAAGCCCGCTAGTGTTAACTGTCCGGACACTGTACGTGCATAAGTGCACGGATGTGACCGAACCCTGTCGCAAAACCATGCGACCTGTCGCAAAACCATGTGACCTCTACTCTTTTGCCTAAAGGCGAATAGCTTTCTATGTGGGACTCTAAAGACTCGACACTACGCTGGCAGTGGGTTTAACCACAGACCGCAAGCGGCACTAGCTGTGCGTAATGGTCCCCAGGTAGATGCCGACAAGAAGACTGACGAGGTGAAACCCATCTGAACTCCTACTGAGCCTGAATGTGACAGTCTCCATACAGTCCGGTCTGTTCGTCTGATACATCGCATGGCGGGCCAAGGGGGGCGGTAAACGTCAGTCTCCTAATAGCGGTACAAGTCGTGTCGGAGTGAAGCCCAATACACCCTGAGATAGCACTGGAAGCCTACCAGTATATCTCGCTTGCCCTGGCCAGGGACTACCCGTGTAATGGCTCTCCTAGACACAGCGCGATGTCAACCCCCAATACCGGGAGAGACGAATCCTGTCTAACCGTCACTGCCTCCAAGTGCTTCGGGACTGCACCCAACTACTACCTGTTTGCACGACTCCTTTGAGCCGTGGTAGGGTAGTAATCAAAGTACAGTGGGAACACACTCGAGGCGAAGTGACAGTGTCAAGTCAGCGGACTAAGCTGTACTCATGTCACCTGGGAACTGATAACTGACGATAGGTATAATACCAACCGGTCAGTTCCCGACGAGTCCTATCCAGTATACTCGTAACCCAACGAGCACCCGCATACTATCTCCAGTACGACGTACTGATGGCTGTGGGACAGACCATCTCCCACTCTGGGATGAGAAGCGCATGCGCTAGTCTACTCCGAAGTATCGATGCCCTGTCTCGATAATCCTGCGACTAGGGACCTGCATAAGGATGTGCTTATAGATTACCCAGCCCCCACTAGTGTGACTGCCATCACAACGCTGGTAATCAAGCAAAGATCCTAAGGGCTCCACTAATGTGTATAGGCGATATACTAAAATAAACACATGTACACATTGAAGTAGAAACAAACCAAGTAGCATACTACTATTTTGAGCAAGATTGTATATACAAGGTGAATATCCCAAGCTTCCATTAAGTAATATACAAACTAGTATGATACAGTAATGGCCTCTAGGGCATATACACTAACAATCTCCCACTTGCACTAAGGCCATGTACTGGCGTATCGAAGACCTATCATCTCGATCAGCCGCTCGAACTGAGTCTGGGGCAAGGCCTTGGTGAATGGATCTGCAGTGTTATCTTCTGAAGCGACCCTCCGAACCTCGATCTCCTGGCGATCCACGATCTCCCTGATCAGGTGATACCGCCTCAAGATGTGTCTGGATCTCTGATGGGACCTGGGTTCCTTTGCTAAAGCTATAGCCCCATTGTTGTCGCAATACAGAGGTATTGGATCAACAATGGACGGAACCACCTGAAGTTCTTTCAAGAACTTCCTCATCCAGACAGCTTCTTTTACGGCATCAGATCCAGCGATGTATTCCGCTTCCATCGTCGAGTCTGCAACGGTTTCCTGTTTGGAACTCTTCCAACACACCGCCCCTCCATTGAGGGTAAAGACAAAACCCGACATGGACTTGGAATCATCCTTGTCACTCTGGAAGCTAGAGTCAGCAAAGGCCTCGATCTGGAGGTCTTTTCCGCCATACACCAAGAACATCTCCTTAGTCCTTCTCAGGTACTTGAGAATGTTCTTTACCGCTATCCAGTGTTTCTCCCCAGGGTTTGACTGATACCGGCTTACCACACTCAGTGCATAAGCTACATCCGGTCTGGTACACAACATCGCATATATTATAGAGCCTACCGCAGAAGCGTAGGGTATAATAGACATGCGATCCCTCTCCAAATCAGTCTTGGGAGATATCTCTTTAGAGAGGGTGATCCCGTGACAAGCTGGTAGGTTACCGCGCTTGGAATCTTCCATACTGAATCTTTTCAGTATGGTGTCGATGTACCTGGACTGTGAAAGTCCTAATATCCTCTTGGATCTATCACGATGGATCCGGATCCCCAGGATGTATGAGGCATCACCCAGGTCTTTCATGGAGAACCTGTGTGACAAGAACCCCTTGACAGATTGTAGCATAGGAATGTCATTTCCTATTAAGAGAATGTCATCCACGTATAAAACGAGGAATACTACAGTTCTTGCTACAAATCTACTATAGATGCATGGTTCATCTGGATTTTTGATAAAGCCAAATTCCTTGACCGTCTCATCAAAACAGATGTTCCAACTCCGCGATGCCTGCTTTAGTCCATAGATGGACTTAAGCAACTTGCACACCTTTCCGCTGCTCCCACTCTGAATGAAACCCTCTGGTTGGTCCATATAGACACACTCCTCTAAATTTCCATTTAGAAAAGCGGTCTTTACGTCCATCTGCCAGATCTCATAATCGTGGAAGGCAGCAATGGCAAGAAGGATCCGAATGGATTTCAGCATAGCCACTGGAGAAAAGGTTTCGTCATAGTCCAAACCAGGTCTTTGATGAAAACCCTTTGCAACAAATCTAGCTTTATAGGTCTCAACCTGTCCATCTACACCAATCTTCCTTTTGAAGATCCACTTGCATCCTACGGGTTTTACCCCGTCTGGAGCAATGTCCAACGTCCATACCTTGTTGGTGTACATGGACTCCATTTCGGTCCGCATTGCATCCAGCCATTTTACCGAGTCAATGCTCTGAACGGCCTGCTGGAAGCTAGTAGGCTCATCATAATCTATGATGCAATCCTCTCTATCCCCGTCTATGAGGAAACCGTAGTATCTCTCGGGCGGATGAGACTGCCTACTACTCCTGCGGAGCGGCGTAGGAATGCCCTGTTCTTTTGAACCCTCTGGTTCCACTAAGCTTTCAGTAATAGCTCGTGGTTCTGGAATCTCTTCCAGTTCTACTGCGCTCCCACTAATTTCCTTTTCTAAGAACTGGTGTTCTAGAAAGTGGGCATGACGAGAAACAAAAACCTTTTGTTCCTCTTCGCAATAGAAGAAATATCCCTTGGAGTTCTTTGGATATCCCACGAACTTGCACTGTACCGAGCGTGCCTCGAGCTTGTCCGCATTCTGCTTTTTGACAAAAGCTGGACTTCCCCATGTCTTAATGTGATTAAGATAGGGTCTCTTCCCATACCACATCTCATATGGTGTAGTAGGCACAGTCTTAGTGGGAACTCGGTTCAAAAGGTATGCAGCTGATTCTAGCGCATACCCCCAGAATGATCGCGGTAACTCAGCGTTACTCACCATGGACCGTACCATATCCAATAGGGTTCGGTTCCGTCTCTCCGATACACCGTTATGTTGCGGAGTGTATGGAGGAGTAAGCTGAGAGAGAATTCCGTTCTCTTTTAAATAGTCCAGGAACTCGGCACTTAAGTATTCTCACCTCGATCCGATCTTAGAATCTTGATACTTTTGCCGGTTTGTTTTTTTTACTTCATTCTTATATTCCTGGAATTTTTCAAAGGCTTCGGACTTATGTTTCATTAAGAAGACATAACCGTACCTTGAAAAGTCATCCGTAAAAGTAATGAAGTAAGAATAACCGCTTCGCGCATGTGTAAACATTGGACCGCACACGTCGCTGTGTACGAGTCCCAAGAGCTCGCTCGCCCTTACTCCGTGTCCAGTAAACGGAGTCTTTGTCATCTTTCCTTTGAGACAGGATTGACAAGTGGCATACGATTGATATTCGAACGGATTCAAATATCCTTCTGTATGTAACTTCGTCAACCTTCTCTCATTGATGTGACCCAGTCTACAATGCCATAAGAAAGTCTGATTGATTTCCGGAGACTTTCTTTTGTGTGTATTCTAGACATTGAAAATCTGTGGTTGGTTTAATACGTATATACCATTGCTTAATGTACCTGACCCAATCAGAACTTGATTAAGGTGAATATTTACAACATTACTTACAAACGCAAATTCATAACCTTCTTTAGAAGTCAAAGATACAGAAATGATATTACAAGTTGCGTTGGGTACAAAATAGCAATTACGCAAAACCAAAACGTGTCCATCTGACAACCCCAGGTGATAGTCCCCCACGGCCTTAGCATCCATGCTAGCTCCGTTTGCAACTTTGAGGGTCATGTCACCTGCCTTCAAAACCCTACGGTTTCTCAACGCCTGCAAAGAATTACAGATATGAGATCCTGATCCGGTATCCAATACCCAGGAAGTAGAGTTTATTGAAAGACAGTTTTCAATAACATACACACCTGAAGCTGAAGCCGCAACCTGCTTCAGATCCTGTGTTCTGGCTTTCCAAGCCCTGCAATCATTCTTCCAGTGTCCCTTCTTATGACAATAGAAGCATTCTTCCTTATTCACAAGCTTTCCTACTTTCTTTGTTGCTTTTGCCTTTCCCTTCGTATCCACTTTACTAACACCGCCTCTTGGTTTGGCGGGGGCTTTCTTCTTCTTTCCCTTGGCTTTCGCCTTGGACCTAGAAGAAGAAGATCCTCCTACAAACAAAGTGGATGTTTCCCTACCTTTCTGTAGGGTGCCCTCTGCGCTCCTCAGCATGTTGAGGAGTTCTGAAAGTTCAACTTCCTTTTCTTGTAAGTTGAAGTTCAGTATGAACTGGGCGTAAGTGGAAGGAAGGGACTGGAGAATCAAGTCCGTATAGAGCTCATTCTCCAACGTGGTCCCAAGGTCTGCGAGCTCCTCAATGTAGCCAATCATGTTAAGCACGTGTTCCTCTACCGATGATCCGACGGCCAATCTTGTCGAAAATAACTTCTTCGACACTTCGTATCTTGCGATACGAGATTGCTCTCCATACAGTTCTTTTGTATGGAGAAATATGGATTCGAGGTCTATATTCTCGTGCCTCCTCTGATGTTCGTTGTCCATAGAGGCAAGCACGAGGCACTTGGCCTTCGCGCAGTCTAATTCCCAGGTCTTACGGATTTCCTTATCCGCGACGCTGGTTTTGGGACCTGGGACAGGGGGAGCTTTGGTGGTAAGAAGATACCCCAGTTTGTCGTAAGTGATTGCCATCTTGACATTCCTGAGCCAATCTTTGTAGTTTGGCCCTGTCAGTATGTTTTTATCTAGGAGTAACTTAAGTCCAGTCATGTCGCTTGGTCGCTGCAATTAGGAGAGAGAAGAAACACTCAGCATGATGCTCTTGCAAGTTTAGAATGGTTTTTAGTTTGTCTAAACAGGATGGCTCCCACTGTTTCTCGAATCCCTCCTCAAACCAAAAAGGAAGAATTAGTCGGGATCAATCTCACCGTACAATACTTGCTTAACCGTTCAGCCAGGCCAGTGTCGATATTTCGAGGGAGGTTTTCCAACGCTTTCGCGAAGTTCCTTAATTAAATAACCTCTTTTCCCTGGGGGCGTAGCCCCGCTAACACCTTTCTAGACACCTACTTGGTTTATAGCATTGATCGTTAAGTGAGAAATTTCCCGAGGAGTAGCATATACTCACAGTAGGATCGGGATCCAAATATCATCGCATGACGAAACTGAAGGAATCCTACCAGAATCATCACACTCCAAATGGTATGCAACACTAGCAAGTTTCAGTTCTTTTGAAACTCCCGATGTGGATTTTTGCCCCATGCTCTTATGACCTTGACTTTGGCCAAAATATCATAAGTCACATGTCAAGTTCTACCCGTCATTCTCCAGGTTAATTTGGATCCATCCGTACCTACCCTTGACTTTGGCCAAAATGGCAGTACGACTGTCCCAAACCAACGCATCTATCTATGCTACACATGAATACCCAATAGCTACCAATCACTATGCCTTGACTTTGGCCAACATACACAGCTTGAATACTATTGACTATTCAAGTGAAACGACGGAGGGCTACGAATGGTTTTGGCAAAACCGTGAACGTAGTGAACTTGATATAATCGATGGAACGAGATACCTTTTAAAAGGAGTGGCTCAAGCTCCGCATTTAAAAGTTAGTTTTGAAAAGAACCGAGTGGTTTTCCGAAAGTGTTCCAACGATTTTAACTTGGTTTATTTTCTTGCATTAGTTCTTTTAATCCGTGATATTCTTGCATTAGTTCTTTTAATGCGTCCCATCATTTAATCCTACCATTGCAGAAAACAACCAAAATATGACGTACGCTTATGCCATTCGCATTCGCCATGGGGCCCCGTCATTACCCGTTAGGTTACTTAACTAACGACAGAGCGGGGGCTGGGCTAGCGCGGCTGTAAAACATAAGCAACGCCTAAATAATATCATATATAGATATATTGCAATGATAGCCATTTCAGATCACAGATGAACACATTGGATATACTAGGAATCCGCAATTCGTACGAGCCTGTAATGAAAAGTAGATTACACGGTCGCGGTGAATAGCCAATACCCCACCCAAGACCCCTACGGGTGCGGCAAACTACCCGCCAAGTACCCGAAGCGAAGCAACCTCCCTCAACTCCGTGAGTAGGCTACTAGGCACTTCGGCATACCCGGTAGTTTGTGCACCCCCTCCATGGGTCTGTCCTAGGAGCAAAAACAGTAAAAAGAAATTATACAATGACGGCTACAACCCCGACCTGGTTGTGCGGCTATACAAATAATTATTACATCAATTTACAAATTTACATGAATTGAAAGAAAAGAAAACTCTCGTCTCACAACCCCCGGCTATTCACCCGCGACAACCCAATGAATTCATATACACATTCAAATGACATTACAGATCACAGATTTCTATAACCCCCACTAATCGACATATAGCGATTAGCAGACGTTCAATACAAATATCACATCACAGATAAAAACCCGTCAGCTTAAGTCATAAGAAATTCGATCAAAATACGGTTTTTCAGGCCCCAAACACAAAATTTTCGTTCTGGAAAATCTGGGCAGAAAATACATATTCCAAAAATCCCAAAATACCCCTATGAACAAACTGCAAAAATAAAACCCCACGACCGAGTCAACTCGGCCGCGGTTCCGCGGCGGGAGCAAGCTCCCGCCACGGAAACGCGGCGCGTTGATCGATTCAGTGGGTCGAATTTTTGCAGTTTCTTCTAAAATCCCTGAGTCGATTTTTGGTATATCTCAAATAATTTTTGCAGCACTTTGAAAATCGACAGAAAGTTTGAATTTCAGGTTTATTTCGGGACTTTTCTCCGATCGAATTTCTAGCTACTATGCTAACATGTTAGATAGAGTTTAACCGGACTCTGATACCACTGTAAGTCCATGCTACCTCTCCCGGTACTTTCGGGCATGCGGAATTAGGTGAAAAACAATTTTCTAGAGGCGGTAACATGGACTCAAAACCGGATCTTGGTTAAACATCTAACTAACAACCTAACTAGGAGTTGTTAACTACTCGGTTAGGGGGTTATACCTTTCTTTCTTGAACTCCTTCGTCTTCAAGCCTCGATGGTTGTCCGGATCGGCTTCACCCCGTCGTCTCCTTGCGCCGAAGATCGATCCACCTGAAAGCTTCTACCTTTGGCTTCTTCTTCGGTCTTTGAAGAAACTAGTTCACTCGGTTTGCTAAACCTTGTAAACTAGAGTGAGTAGAGGAGAGTGTGTTGGGATTTTCTCTATGGTTCTTGGTTCTCAACACATGAGACAAGTGAACCATAGACTAAAGAGAGGGAGAGCAAGAGGAAGGAGATGAGAGCTCAAGAACACAAGAGAGAGAATGAAAATGATAGAATGAGAAAGACTTTTCTCTCTTGGCTCTCATAATCCAAAGCCATCATCACAAAAATAGTAATCAAGTATTGTGTAAATGGTTTAAGTCAAAATGGCTATATCATTTCATGCACTCATATTGCATAAGAGAACAAGCAAGTGAAAAGTCTTTGCCATGAAATGATAGCCATTGTCATCATGATGGTCAACTAGTCCAACCTAGTCAACCGGTCAACAAAGTCAACAAGTCAACAAAGTCAACCCCTCAACAACCATGTCACCACAATACTTAATTAATATTATTGTTAATCATAAATAATATTCTCATTAGGGTTGAGCAAAAAGTCAATAGTCAACAGTCAACGGTCAACAACCCTAATGAGAATCCTCTGCCTCTGTCTCTCCGTCAACTGTGCATACACACCCGCATCCGCGTTCCGAGGAACACGAATACATACTGGATAAAACCAATCCCAAAACGTACACTAGGATCTGGCTTAAACCAAAGCCCGCTAGTGTTAACTGTCCGGACACTGTACGTGCATAAGTGCACGGATGTGACCGAACCTTGTCGCAAAACCATGCGACCTGTCGCAAAACCATGCGACCTCTACTCTTTTGCCTAAAGGCGAATAGCTTTCTGTGTGGGACTCTAAAGACTCGACACTACGCTGGCAGTGGGTTTAACCACAGACCGCAAGCGGCACTAGCTGTGCGTAACGGTTCCCAGGTAGATGCCGACAAGAAGACTGACGAGGTGAAACCCATCTGAACTCCTACTGAGCCTGAATGTGACAGTCTCCGTACAGTCCGGTCTGTTCGTCTGATACATCGCATGGCGGGCCAAGGAGGGCGGTAAACGTCAGTCTCCTAATAGCGGTACAAGTCGTGTCGGAGTGAAGCCCAATACACCCTGAGATAGCACTGGAAGCCTACCAGTATATCTCGCTTGCCCTGGCCAGGGACTACCCGTGTAATGGCTCTCCTAGACACAGCGCGATGTCAACCCCCAATACCGGGAGAGACGAATCCTGTCTAACCGTCACTGCCTCCAAGTGCTTCGGGACTGCACCCAACTACTACCTGTTTGCACGACTCCTTTGAGCCGTGGTAGGGTAATAATCAAAGTACAGTGGGAACACACTCGAGGCGAAGTGACAGTGTCAAGTCAGCGGACTAAGCTGTACTCATGTCACCTGGGAACTGATAACTGACGATAGGTATAATACCAACCGGTCAGTTCCCGACGAGTCCTATCCAGTATACTCGTAACCCAATGAGTACCCGCATACTATCTCCAGTACGACGTACTGATGGCTATGGGACAGACCATCTCCCACTCTGGGATGAGAAGCGCATGCGCTAGTCTACTCCGAAGTATCGATGCCCTGTCTCGATAATCCTGCGACTAGGGACCTGCATAAGGATGTGCTTATAGATTACCCAGCCCCCACTAGTGTGACTGCCATCACAACGCTGGTAATCAAGCAAAGATCCTAAGGGCTCCACTAATGTGTATAGGCGATATACTAAAATAAACACATGTACACATTGAAGTAGAAACAAACCAAGTAGCATACTACTATTTTGAGCAAGATTGTATATACAAGGTGAATATCCCAAGCTTCCATTAAGTAATATACAAACTAGTATGATACAGTAATGGCCTCTAGGGCATATACACTAACAGCCATCGTACCGAGTCGCCGCTCTGGATGCCCTGCTGGAAGCCAGTAGGTTCATCATCATCTATGATGCAATCCTCTCTATCCCCATCTATGAGAAAACCGTAGTATCTCTCAGACGGATGAGACGGCCTACTACTCCTACGGAGGGGTGCGGGAATGTCCTGTTCTTCTTGAACTACTTGTTCTACCAAACTTTCAGTATTAGTTTGTGGTTCTGGAATTTCTTCCAGTTCTATTTCGCTCTCACTTGTTTCCTTTTCTAAAAACTGATGTTCTAGAAAATGGGCATTACGAGAAACAAATACCTTTTGTTCCTCTGCGTAATAGAATAGATATCCCCTGGAGTTCTTTGGATATCCCACAAACTTACACTTTACTGATCGTGCCTCGAGCTTGTCCACATGCTGCTTTTTGACAAAAGCTGGACATCCCCAAATCTTTATATACTGAAGATGGGGTTTCTTCCCACTCCACATCTGATATGGTGTGGTAGGCACAGTCTTGGTAGGAACCATGTTCAAAAGATATGCCGCTGATTCTAGCGCATAACCCTAGAAAGATCGCGGTAACTCAGCATTACTCATCATGGAACGTACCATATCCAATAGGGTTCGATTCCGTCTCTCCGATACACCGTTATGCTGTGGAGTGTATGGAGGAGTAAGCTGAGAGAGAATTCCTTTCTCTTTTAGGTAACCCAGGAACTCGACACTCAAGTATTCACCACCTCGATCAGTCTAAGTGGCTTGATACTTTTGCCAGTTTGGTTTTCTACTTCATTCTTATACTCTTGGAATTTCTCAAAAACCTCGGATTTATGTTTCATCAGATAAATGAATCCGTATCTTGAGCAATCATCCGTGAAAGTAATGAATAGGAAAAACCACCTCTTGCATGCGTAGACATTGGATCACATATATCGCTGTGTATGAGTCCTAAGAGCTCGCTCACTCTTACTCCATGTCCAGTAAATGGAATCTTTGTCATCTTTCCTTTGAGACAAGATTGACAAGTGTCATAAGTTTGATATTCGAACGAGTCTAAATATCCTTCTCTATGCAACTTAGTCAACCTTCTCTCATTGATGTGACCCAGTCTACAATGCCATAAGAAAACTTTATTTAAATCTGGAGACTTTCTTTTTAGTGTGTTCTGGACATTGAAAATTTGGAGTTGGTTTAACACATATATACCGTTATCCAGTGTACCGGACCCAATCAAACTATGATTAAGGTGGATGTTAACAACACCACTTCCAAACGTGAAATCATAACCTTTATTTGATAACAAGGAAACATATATGATATTACACGTTAAGCTGGGTACACAAAAACAGTTATGTAAAACCAAAATGTGTCCACTCGTCAATCCCAGGTGATAATCCCCTACGGACACAGCTCCCACGCTAGCTCCGTTAGCAACCATTAGGGTCATATCACCTTCCTTCAGCACTCTACGGTTTCTCAGTGCCTGCAATGAATTGCAAATATGAGATCCTGATCCGGTATCCAATACCCAGGAAGTAGAGTTGATTGGCAGACAATTCTCAATTACAAACACACCTGAAGTCGAAGCCACAGCTTGCTTCGGTTCCTGGTTCTTGGCGTTCCACGCCTTGCAATCCTTTTTCCAGTGCCCTTTCCTGTGACAATGGAAGCACTCATCCTAGCCCACTACCGGTACCGCAAACTTTTTCTTTCCCTTCCCTCCCACCTTACTTACACCTCCTCTAGGTCTGGGGGCGGCCTTCTTTTTCCTTCCTTTGGCCCTAGCCTTGGACCCGGAAGAAGAAGCACCGCTAACAAACATAGCGGGTGTTTCTCTTGCCTTCTGCAATGTGCCCTCTGCACTCCTTAACATGTTCAGGAGTTCCGGAAGTTCAACTTCTTTTCTTTGAATGTTGAAGTTCAGGATAAACTGGGTGTAGGTGGGAGGAAGGGACTGGAGAATAAGGTCTGTATAGAGCTCATTATCCAAAGTCGTCCCAAGGTCTGCGAGATCTTCTATATAGCCGATCATCTTTAGGACATGTTCTCCTACCAATGACCCGACAGCCAACCTCGCTCGAAACAAGTTCTTAGAGGTCTCGTATCTTGCTATACGAGATTGCTCTCCATAAAGTTCCTTTGTATGGAGAAATATGGCATCTAGTTCCATATCCTCGTGCCTCCTCTGATGTTCATTGTTCATCGAGGCAAGCACGATGCACTTGGCTTTCGCGCAATCGAAATCCCAGGTTTTGCGGATTTCCTTATCCGCATTACTGGATTTGGGACCAGGGACAGCAGGTGCCGTAGCGGTGAGGACATACCCCAATTTGTCATAGGTCAAAACCATTTTGACATTCCGCAGCCAATCTTTATAGTTTGGCCCTGTCAGTATATTTTTCTCTAAAAGTAACTTAAGTCCAGTCATTTTCAGGGTCGCTGCAATTAGGAGAGAGAGAAGAAAACTATTTAGCATGATGCTCTTGCAAGTTTAGAGTGGTTTTTAGTTTATCTAAACTGGATGGCTCCCACTGTTTCTCGAATCCTTCCTCAAACCATAAAAGAAGAATTGGCCAGGACTATTCTCACTGTACAATACTTGTAAGTGCACGGCGGCGCCCCGGCCTCCATCCCGAGGCCAAATGCGGAAGCGATGGTTAACTTTAATTTTTCTTGAACCGGCACCACCGCGCACTAAAACCAGGATCGGGCCATTAACTAGTCCTAGCTATCTAGAGAGGGAAGAGAGATATACCGAGTGATCCGAGTCCTCCGGTCTTCTCGTCGTCGTCCCGATCTCCCGCGGAATCTCCAGTCTCCACTTCATCGCCGGAAGGGCACCACGTCGCCGGCTTCTTTTACAGGCTCCCGCCTCTATACCGAGGCAACTCGGGCACGAAGTTGGCGAGCCGACGTGCCCAAGGTTTGCTGCAGAATGTGTAGTGCTCATGTCTCATTTTGGGGTTGTGGATGTTGCCTTTGGTGGAGGAATGAGATGATAGAATTTTTGGAGATGAATCTTGGGATTTTTCAAGCACAAGAGAGCCAAAAATTTCCATACAAAGAAATGGGCAACCCCCTCCCCCATGCTTGGCCGGCCATGGCTCATCAAAAAAAAAATGGGGAGTGGAAAAAACTAGTGAGGCAATCATGCAAGAGGGGAAAAATATGTGATCATAAAAAGAAATTATTATCAACAAAATCCAACACTCAACAACCATATCACCTCCCATCATCACATCCAAAGTCAAGCTATGATGACTAAAGAAAGTCAAGCAATGATGGTGCAAGTATCATGATACAATAATATGCAAAGACCCCCTCCACAAATACTTATTTGCACAAATGCAAATAAGCCCTCCTCCACCAATCTTCGGCCAAAGAAGGATACAAATGAAAATGGCCGAAACGGAAAGCAAACTGGCAACTCCAGAAAACTGGTCCCGTAATAAATTACAGGAAAACCCCGATACTGTGTATACACACCCGCATTTGTATTCCGACCGAAATACAAATGCAATGAGACAAAATCTATACTGTACTATACTAGGATCCGGCTTAAACCAAAGCCGGCCAGTAATATCCGTTCGATCCTGATCCGTGCAATACCGCACGTATCTGATCGAACCCTGCCATATATCCATACGGCCTCTAGTACTAACTGTCCGATCCTGATCCGTGCAATACCGCACGTATCTGATCGGACCCTGCCATATCTCCATACGGCCTCTACAGCGTTTCGCCCGAAAACTTGAGCAACTGAATGTGGGGGACTCTAAAGACTCGTCAACACTTTGGTTGTGGATTTAACTACTAGCACATCAGAAGTATAAGCCAATACGTAACGGGCTACCGGGTATTGACCAAAAGGGACGTCGATGAGCGAACTCATCCTGACACCCTACTGAGCCTGTCAGTGATAATATCCGTACAGTCCGGTCCGTTCGTCTATGAGCATCGCATGGCGGGCCTAGGGGGTTGGTAAAAGTCAGACCCCTAAAAGCGGTACAAGTCGTGTCGGAGTGTAGCCCAGAACACCCTGAGATACTACTGGAATACCTACCAGTAAATCTCCTTCCTCGGCCGAGGGCTTCGTGTAATGGCTCTCCTAGACACAGCGCGACCTCACCCCCAATACCGGGAGAGACGAACCCCTGAAGATCCGCTCACTGCCTCCATGTGGCTCGGGACTGTACCCAACTAAAACCTATTTGCACGTCTCCTTTGAGCGTGGTAGGGTAGTAATCGAAGTACAGTAGGAACTCACACGAGACAAATGACGATCCCCAGGTCGATGAACTAACCTGTACACATGTCACCAGGGAACTGCTATCTGACGTCAGGTATAAGACCAACTAGCATGTTCCCGGCGAGTCCTGTCCGGTGTACTCATAACTTAATGAGCACCTGTATACATCTTAAGTGAACCAACTGACACCAGTGGCTTGTGAGACCGGCCACCGCCCCTCGTCGGGGTCTCGACTGTATACACTAGTCTACTCTGGAGTATCGATGCCCTGTCTCGAAACTCCCACGACTAGGGACTTTTTAAGGATGTGCTTATAGACCCCAGCTCCCAATAATATGATCGCCCTCATACTGCTGGTGGTCAAGCAAGAATCCTAGGGGCTCTATCAACGTGTAATAGCGACATGTCAGGTCACCTAAAGCAGTACACGATGATAAAGATAAACCAGATAGCATACTATCATCTCGAGTAAGACTGTCCTACCGGGATAGGTCCTCCCTCAATCATTGCAATCACGTGTCTGTGATCCAATAATTGACTCTGAGGGCACTATCTCCAACAATCTCCCACTTGCACTCAAGGCTAATTATTGCGATGTCGCATACTCACAGCCCGTGTGATACTGAACACCCAACTCCTCTACTAGTCAGTCTCACAAAGCCTGTTTGCGAAACTATTGCGTTCGAGGAATAGCCTCAGTGAGTGGATCCGCTTTGATGTTTCTTTCTATGTCTCTCTATATCTCAAGTTCGCGGAGAAAACCATCTCCCGAAATGAGCAATACCTGTCTTAGAATGTGTTTGGATGTCTGATAGGACTTAGCTCATAAATGAACTCCAAATCCAAACTTCTTAGACTGTATCGTCAACTGAACTTAATCAGTATCCTGCGCCATGTCTCCCTCAGTATTGCCTTGGACCACCTGTCCAAAATACTGCCCCTCATCAGAAGGAAAAACTATAACTCTGACAACCTCCTTGTCGTCCATGTCACCTTGGAAGCCTAGAATGATAACTGTCTCTCGATTGAGGCTGTCGTTATCATATCCCTAGATCATCCACTTATGTTCTAAAACTTCTTCCGACTGTTTCTCCAGGATTGGATCAATATCAACTTATTGCATCTGGTGCAAGAACAACATCTGGTGTGGTACTTGACATCTCATGATTGACTCAATTGCCTGAGCAAGTGATTTGCCAACCATGCACATCCCTCTCCGCTTTAGTCTGTAAGACACCTTTAGAGAGGGTGACTCCATTACCTGTAGGTACACTACCGTGCCAGGAGTCGTCCATTCTAAATACTCATAGAATGCTGTCTAAGTACCCTTAATTGGGAAACCACCCAAATCTAGATCTAAAACCATAGATCTAGTAACCAGTATGTCTGATATAATGTCCAAGTCCCATGTGGAGAAACCACTGTGTGACGACCAAAGTATAACCGATTGTAGTATAGGAGTTTCTTTTCCTACTCTGTGTATGTCATCCAAATACCATGACATCACACCCTACTACCTTCTTAACAGATCCATCCCCTATTCTGATGAAGTCAAACCTATAACTGTCACATCAGAAATAGATGATCTATCTCCGCTACATCTGCTTTAGTCTATAAATAGACATAAGCCACCTGTCCACCAATGCTTCCGCTGCTCCCACTGATCATAACAACCCTCTGGCAGAGTCATATAAATGTTTACTTCTAAAGAAAGTTTAGAACGACGCTATACTTATCCTCCTGCCGGGTCTCACAGTTTGGAACAACAGCAATGGCAAGTGTGGGTAAACAGGAACTTCCCTGTCACCGTCCTTGAGGCTACCGGAGTACCTCTCGGGTGCCTGAAGTTACCCACCTTATCTGCAGAGTGGCCAATGGAATGTCAAACCAGATTGAATCTTTAGGTTCCTATGAAATCTTCAGTAATCGTTTGTGGTTCTGGAATCACTTCCAGTTCTACCATACTCCCACTACTGTTTTCTGAAAAAATCCATTTTTAATAAAACTGTGGCGAGTCTAGAACAATATCGCTATTGTTCATCCAGATGGTAGAAAGTCAACCCTCGTCATAGCTTGGGTCAACTCACAAACAGCCATTACAGAAAACGTGCCTTGAGTTATCCAGAGTCTGGTTTTAATCATAAGCCAGACAACTCTCCGTATCTTAACATCGTTAAGATATGAACTGTTCTATATCCAATATAGAACCAGAGGCACTGATTTAATTGAACCAGATTCAAATCATGCAGCTGTCTCCAGTGCATGTCAACTAAATGGAAGGAGGCCGATCAACGTTACTCAACTTAGGAATACTTCCAATTATGAGTAACCTGAAAGAGAAGCAAGTTCTCTTAATCACTACTATCAACTGAACACCATACACAAGTATCTACATCTTCGATCACTTTGAAGAATCCCGATACTTGCAATACCTGGTTCTCTACTTTATTCAAATACCTATAACTTCTCAAAATTCGGACCCTGTGTTTCCACGAAACACCTGTCTAAAAACTAGAGAAGTCATAAGTAAACCGAATATAGTACGAGGACCAACCCCTCTGTCCTGATGGACCCTGGACAACATACAATACTCTGTATAAGTCCCTTGAGTCTGATAACTCATTCACTGTGTATCGTAGGTTGAAAACTGTACTTATGGTCAAGAAGAATTACACCGCTGTTTAATGCTCCTTACCTAACCATCCACTGATATAGGTAAATGTCACAGACATAATTTCAAAAAGGTATATCTCACTCTATGAAAATAGACGTACATATATATCGATTTGAAATTGGTGCATAACAGCAGATATTCAAAACCAAATATTCGCCGTCCGGCAAACAACCCAGGTGACTTCCTCAAATATCACCGATTACAACGAATCCCGATATAATGAGGATGATCACCCAATTCCCAATAACTTACTCCCACTCATTATCTGTAAAACCATACAGATGTGAGAATCATACCTGGTAAATACATACCCTGGAGTAAGTATCTAATCGGGAAATCAGTTTTCCTTTAACTGTACACAGCGAAACTGAATCATTGAAATGTTTCGATGAGGTATCCTGGTATTCCTAGCAATGCCTCTTCCAGATTCATGACTGTAACCGTATAATTCTTTGCCACCTCTCCAAATCCCTTTTTATGTCTTTAGTCATTACCTTCTGCACACCCCTTTAGGCCAAATGGTTTTCTTCCTTCCCTACCGTTCGGCACCAGCCTATGGTTTGGAAGAAGACTATCCAATAAGCATAATGGGTGTACTGTCCTAATCCTAGGAGGACTCGCAATGAGAGAAGGTGAAGATAAAAGACAACCGAATAAATCTTATTCCTATTTCTCCTGAACCAGAATCCATCCCCGAACTGGAACAAGTTCCTTTCGAGTTCGTATATAACCATACGATGGATTATCCAATAAACTGTGGATCTTCGTAGTGATACGGAGTGTCCTGGAGAAATACAAAGGTGATTTGGGAGTGGTAATGAAATACCTGGTTTGGTCATGAATATCAGTTGCAATTTACTTTGCCCTCTTACTAATCCCTTGCTTTGTCTTAACTTAATACCTTCTGCACACCATTGTTATGCTAATTGGTTTTCTTCATTCCCCACCGTTCGGCACCAGCCTAAGGTTTGGAAGAAGACTATCCAATTTGCATAATAGGTGTACTATCTCCTAAACCAAGGAGTACTCGCAACCCGAGAGAAGGTAAAAGGAAAAGACAACTGAATAGTCCTATCCGTTTCCTCCAGAACCTGAAACCATCCTCGAATAAATTCTTTCGAGTTCGTATCTAACCATACGATGGTTTTTTCCAATGGAAGTGGACGTTCGTAGTAATACGGGGTGTCCTGGAGAAAAGGGTAAAAGTAGGAGTGGCAATGAGGTCTGCAACTCTGACAATCCAAAATCCAGTGTTTAAGAAGGTTCGGTCAACTTGGTCTCTGAGTCATAGTCTTAGGGTCGGGTCAATGGTCGCTGCCGAAGAGAGAGAGAAAAGAAACACTCAGCGTGCACTCTAACCTAGATCAGAATGGTTACCAATTTATCTAATCTGGAAACCTCCTACTGTACCGTCAAATTCTCCTCCAAACCTGAAAGAAGAATTAGTCGGGATCACCCGAGGAGTAAACCAACTCATCAGTGGGAATCGGGATCCAACTATCATCGCATGACAACGTGAAGGAATCCGCTCACGGTATCACACTCCAGAAGGTATGCGCATATCTGTCAAGTTTCAGTTCTTTTGAAACTCCCGATGTGATTTTTGCCCCATGCTCTTATGACCTTGACTTTGGCCAACATATCATAAGTTACATGTCAAGTTCTACCCGTCATTTTCCAGGTTAATTTGAGTCCACCCGTACCTACCCTTGACTTTGGCCAAAATGGCAGTACGACTGTCCCAAACCAACACATCTATCTATGCTGCATATGAATACCCCAATAGCTACCAATCACTGTGCCTTGACTTTGGCCAACATACACAGATTGAATACTATTGACCATCCATATGAAACGACGGAGGGCTACGAATGGTTTCTGGCGAAAACCTTTAACGTAGTGAACTTGATATCGTTGAAGGAACGGATAGCTTTTATAAAAATATAGTGATGAAAACCTTTGCTAAAGAGGTCACTCCCGGTGAAGGGATCTCGGCTCTTTCCTCGTAGAATGAGGTGCAGAATATTCCAACTGAATACCACGATGCAAAGCAAAAGTAATCGGCTATAGTGAAGTTATTGCCCTGACGCAAACTTTTTGTCCAAGGGGTCACTCCCGGTGAAGGGATCTCGGCCCTTGCCTCGTCGACTGAGGAGCAGGATATTCCAACTGAATACCACGATGCAAAACAAAAGTGAACGTCCTTGCAATAACAGCTTTTTGAAAAGTGTTCCAACAACATCAGATTAGGTTTGTTTTTAACTTGCATTGATCCGAATCAACGCAGTCCCATCAACTGATCACACCAAAAAGAACGAAAATATACTGATGTACGTATATGCCATCCGCATTCGCCACTGGGTCCCGTCATTACCCGTTAGGTTAGCTAACTAACGACAGAGCGGGGACTGGACTAGCGCGGATGCAAAACATATACAACATCTACTAGTATATATATCAATATATAATATTTCGCTCAAGGCGTGATAAAATGCAACATCACAGAAATGTACAGCATCACAGAACAATACAGATATCTGGGATCCCCGGGTTTCACAGAGCCGCTGAAACCCGACGTTCCCCTGGTCGTATGGATAGCCTGTGCAATGAAAATCCTAGACCCCTACGGGCGCGGTAAGTTACCCGCCAAAACCTGAAGCGAGGCAGCCCCCTTCAGCAACGTGAATGGACCACCCAGCACTTCACGGAATCCGGTAACTTGGGCACCCCTCCTGGGTCAACCTGTACCCCCTACGAGTGCGGCGAATAGCCCGCCAATTCTAGAATGAAGCCCCCTCCGTCTCAATGCCATGAGATGCGGGCTTGTTGCCCTCTAGAATCCGGCTATTCGTGCACCCCTCCGCGGGGCAATCCTAGTACAGAAAGTAAAATATACATACAACGGGTACATCGACCGCAACCTGGCCGTGCCCCAAAATAATAATACAAACAGGCAGTGACGGCAGTCCACATGTCGGACGCTCGTCCCGCAATATCAAATGTACATAATACAACAAAACTGTACTACCACTGCAACCAGGCTATCCCCCACGACCGATCCGCAACATCACAGCAATACACAGAACATCAACGTGAAAGTCACGTTCGCAAATCCGTCTAACCGAGCTATAGCAGTTAGACAGGATTTACCGATCAAGTGACATTCACGGTCGCAGATATAATGTAAATACTGTGAACAAATGTGTTTATAATATCCGATCGATCAAAATTATAACAAGTGGGCCCCAAGTACTGCTGTAGCACATCAAGAAATTCTGGGCCCAAAATTAATATTCCAAAACCCATATTTTCAACTCAGGAGCTTTCTGGAAAATTTTGGTACACTGATCAGTTCAAGTCGCGGCGGAACCGCGGCCCAAGCATGGGTTTGGCCGCGGTTCCGCGGTCGTTTAGACTGTTCACGAGACCAAATTTTTTCAGAACTCTTAGATTGTCCTACACATCATTCTGAAACAACCTGAAAAATTTTTGGACTTCAAAAAATTTTGACAGAAACTGATGTGAAGAAAAATACGGTTTTCGGAAAATTGTTCGATCGGAAATGTAAAACACATTAGACAAAGCTAGACTATGTTAATGGCGAGGCTCTGATACCACTGTAAGTGCACGGCGGCGCCCCGTCCTCCATCCGGAGGCCAAATGCGGAAGCGATGGTTAACTTTAATTTTTGTTGAACCGGCACCACCGCGCACTAAAACCCGGATCGGGCCATTAACTAGTCATAGCTATCTAGAGAGGGAAGAGAGATATACCGAGTGATCCGAGTCCTCCGGTCTTCTCGTCGTCGTCCCGATCTCCCGCGGAATCTCCAGTCTCCACTTCGTCGTCGGAAGGGCACCACGTCGCCGGCCTCTTTTACGGGCTCCCGCCTCTATACCGAGGCAACTCGGGCACGAAGTTGGCGAGCCGACGTGCCCAAGGTTTGCTGCAGAATGTGTAATGCTCATGTCTAATTTTGGGGTTGTGGATGTTGCCTTTGGTGGAGGAATGAGATGATAGAATTTTTGGAGATGAATCTAGGGATTTTTCAAGCACAAGAGAGCCAAAAATTTCCATACAAAGAAATGGGCAACCCCCTCCCTCATGCTTGGCCGGCCATGGCTCATCAAAAAAAAAAATGGGGAGTGGAAAAAACTAGTGAGGCAATCATGCAAGAGGGGAAAAATATGTGATCATAAAAAGAAATTATTATCAACAAAATCCAACACTCAACAACCATATCACCTCCCATCATCACATCCAAAGTCAAGCTATGATGACTAAAGAAAGTCAAGCAATGATGGTGCAAGTATCATGATACAATAATATGCAAAGACCCCCTCCACAAATACTTATTTGCACAAATGCAAATAAGCCCTCCTCCACCAATCTTCGGCCAAAGAAGGATACAAATGAAAATGGCCGAAACGGAAAACAAACTGGCAACTCCAGAAAACTGGTCCCGTAATAAATTACAGGAAAACCCCGATACTGTGTATACACACCCGTATTTGTATTCCGACAGAAATACAAATGCAATGAGACAAAATCTACACTGTACTATACTAGGATCCGGCTTAAACCAAAGCCGGCCAGTAATATCCGTTCGATCCTGATCCGTGCAATACAGCACGTATCTGATCGAACCCTGCCATATATCCATACGGCCTCTAGTACTAACTGTCCGATCCTGATCCGTGCAATACCGCACGTATCTGATCGGACCCTGCCATATCTCCATACGGCCTCTACAGCGTTTCGCCCGAAAACTTGAGCAACTGAATGTGGGGGACTCTAAAGACTCGTCAACACCTTGGTTGTGGATTTAGCCACTAGCACGTCAGAGGTATAAGCCAATACGTAACGGGCTACCAGGTATTGACCAAAAGGGACGTCGATGAGCGAACTCATCCTGACACCCTACTGAGCCTGTCAGTGACAATATCCGTACAGTCCGGTCCGTTCGTCTATGAGCATCGCATGGCGGGCCTAGGGGGTTGGTAAAAGTCAGACCCCCAAAAGCGGTACAAGTCGTGTAGGAGTGTAGCCCAGAACACCCTGAGATACTACTGGAATACCTACCAGTAAATCTCCTGCCTCGGCCGAGGGCTTCGTGTAATGGCTCTCCTAGACACAGCGCCACCTCACCCCCAATACCGGGAGAGACGAACCCCTGAAGATCCGCTCACTGCCTCCATGTGGCTCGGGACTGTACCCAACTAAAACCTGTTTGCACGTCTCCTTTGAGCGTGGTAGGGTAGTAATCGAAGTACAGTGGGAACTCACACAAGACAAATGACGATCCCCAGGTCGATGAACTAATCTGTACACATGTCACCAGGGAACTGCTTTCTGACGTCAGGTATAAGACCAACTAGCATGTTCCCGGCGAGTCCTGTCCGGTGTACTCATAACCCAATGAGCACCTGCATACATCTTAGATGAACCAACTGACACCAGTGGCTTGTGAGACCGGCCACCATCCCTTGTCGGGGTCTCGACTGTATACACTAGTCTACTCTGGAGTATCGATGCCCTGTCTCGAAACTCCCATGACTAGGGACCTTTTAAGGATGTGCTTATAGACCCCAGCTCCCACTAATATGATCGCCCTCATACTACTGGTGGTCAAGCAAGAATCCTAGGGGCTCTATCAACGTGTAATAGCGACATGTCAGGTCACCTAAAGCAGTACACGATGATAAAGATAAACCAGATAGCATACTATCATCTCGAGTAAGACTGCCTACCGAGATAGGTCCTCCCTCAATCATTGCAATCACGTGCCTGTGATCCAATAATTGACTCTAAGGGCACTATCTCCAACAATACTTGCTTAACCGTTCAGCCAGGCTGGTGTCGGTACTTCGAGAGAGGTTTTTCAACGCTTTCGCGTAGTTCCTTAATTAAATAACCTCTTTTCTCTGGGGGAGTAACCCCGCTGACACCTTTCTTGACACCTACTTGGTTTATAGTATTGATCGTTAAGTGACGAATATCCTGATGAGTAGCATATACTCACAGTAGGATCGGGATCCAAATATCATCGTATGATAATGTTGAAGGAATCCTACCAACATTCATCAAACTCCAAATGGTATGCAACTCTTTGCAAATTTCAGTTTCTTTAGAAATTCCCGATATATATTTTTGCCCCATGCTCTTATGACCTTGGCGTTAGGTCAAAATGTCATAAGTCACATGTCAAGTTCTACCCATCATTATCTTGTCAATTTGAACCCATCCGTATATATTCTTGACGTTCGGCCAAAATGATAATACGACTGTCCCAAACTAACTCATCTATCTATGCAACAAATGAATATCCAGTAGCTACCAAACATTATGCCTTGGCGTTAGGTCAAAATACATAGCTTGAATACTACTGAACACCCAGATGAAATGACGGAGGGCTACGAATGGTTTTGGCGAAACCGTGAACGTAGTGAACTTGATATAACCGAAGGAACCTGATAGCTTTTAAAAGGAGTGGTTAAAGCTCCGTATTTAAAATATCTGTTTTTAAAATTAACCGAGTGGTTTCTTTTAAATTGTTCCAACGATTAAACTTTTGGTTTATTTTCTTTGCATTATTAATAATGCGTCCCATCATTAACCTATCATTGCAGAAAACAACAAAAATACAACGTCCTCTTATGCCATCCGCATTCGCCACGGGGTCCCGTCATCACCCGTTAGGTTACTTAACTAACGGCAGAGCGGGGGCTGGGCTAGCGCGGGTGTAAAACATAAGTGACGTCTAAATAGCTATCATATATAGATATTGTACATTCGTCAGACGCAATAATAGGCATTCCAGATCTCATATGAACTTTATTGGATTTGCAAGCAATCCGTGTTTGTTTAGAGCCTGCAACAAAAGACGGATTACACAGTTGTGATGAATAGCCATTACCCCATCCTAGGCCCCTACGGGTACGGCAAACTACCCGTCAAATACCCGAAGTGAAGCGGTCTCCCTCAACAAAGTGAGTAGGCCACTAAACACTTCAAAGTACCCGGTAGTTTGTGTACCCCACCTTGGGTCTATCCTAGGAGCAAAAAACAGTAAAAATGAAATAATACAATGGTGGCTACAACCGCAATCTGGATGTGCCCCGCAAAATAATATTACAACATATTACAGTTACATCGAATGAATTAAAATAATAACCCATCACAAACCCTGGCTAATCATCACAACAGTCCAATACAGTTCACATCCACAAACAGTAAAAACCATTACAGAAATGTGCAACCCCCTGCCAACCGACATACTAGCAGATAGGGGAGGTTTATGAACACATTATACAAACACAGATATAATCAAATTAGCAAACATCGTAAAATTTCGATCGAACAAACGCTTTTAGATTCTACTCCAATACTTCTCTGTGCACCTGAGACTTGATGAAATACCCAGTTTTCGACGTACTATCTTACTTATTTGAATGAAATAATTTTCCTATATTTTATTCTATTTATGTTCAATTTTTATAGTAATTCCCTAGAATTTTACAGGATAATTTCAATTCCTAAATTATTATTTTAATCTAAACCCAATCCCCTCTCTTGGCCAGGCCCATCTCTTTTTCCAATTACTCAGCCCCGAACAATATTTAAATCGAATTAAAACCCAAAATATATTTGCAATACACAGACCTTTCTCTCCTCCCCTAACAAATAAATTAAACTCCTTTTCCCAGCCCGTTTCCTTTCACAACCCAACACAAATAAATCTTTATTAATAAACCCCGGCCCATTCACTTTTTTCCCCACTCATTCTTTTTCAAAATCTCCCGGCCCTTTACCTCAGCCCAAGGGAATTTTAATTAAATTAAAAATCAATTAACCCGGCCCAATCCACTCCTTCAGCTCCAAGCCCAGCCTCTCTACTCCCTTACCCGACCCGCTTCAACCCGACCCGACCCGCTTTCTCCTTCTCCCCCAACGGCTCTCTTCCTGATCTCCCGCGCGTGATCCATCTTCTCCGCCGCCTCCTTCGCCCACGCTCGCGCTCGTGTCGGCCACGCTCGCGCACGACGCGCCCCTCACGGTCCACTCAATGCACACCCTCGATCTCCTCCATCTCATTCTCATATCCTCTCTCCTCCTTCTACTCCTTCAACCAACCCACTGCTTCGAATCCCATCCCTCGCCATCGCCGTCGACGATGACTACCGATCGCTCTTCCTTCATCACCTCACCCCTCCCTCGCTCTCCCCTCCACACCATCAGATCCCGACCGACTCCCCTGCACCCATCTCGACGACTCCTGCACACCCAATCTCACCTGCAACCGACGACGCCGACGAACTCCACCCCACTGCGCCGTCGTCGACCCCATCATCATCATCATCACCGTCGCCGTGATCTGCTCTCTCCCTCCCCCTCTGTTTTCTCACTCACTCCCTCTTCCTCTATTCTCTCTCTCTCTCTCTCTCTCTCTTTCTCTCTCTGTGCCCTCTCTCTCTGTGTGCTCTCTCTCTCCCCCTGTGCTCTCTTTCTCTCTCTCTCTACAACCCTTTCTCTCTCTGTTTCCCTCTCTATTTTCTCTCTCTGTTCTTTCCCCTCTCTCTACATCTTACTCTCTCAATGCAACTCTCTCCCCCTCTCAACATCTCTGTTTCTCTCTCTCTCTCTAATTCCCCCTCTCTCTCAAAATCTCACTCTCTCTCTCTGCAACGCCTCTCATCTGCTCCGGCCAACCAACGCCGTTCTTCGATGCCCCAGAACAGACCCGAGCTCACCCTGAGCCGCTGCCGTCGACGTTGCTATGCCGCGCGTGTGTTGTTGCTGTGCCGCGCGTGTGTCGTTGCCGCTACCGTGTACCCCAAAACGTCTCCAGGCAAGTTCTCTACTTTCTACATGCTAAGTTATACTTGTTACGAATTAAAATCGTTTAGATTCTGTAGTTACTTTTCTGAATAAATTATATTACACACCTGTTCGATGCATGATCCCTATGAGAATACTTATCACATTTGACGGAACTGGATGGTTTACATTGTCCCTTGTAGTGATGAATATCTTATACAAATTTCGTTGAATAATTTGACCATTAACGACTAAAACGACTACCCCCAAGTTTAACCGTAAAACTGGAATTTTCTTATACCTGAAAACTATTAAAATCGCCATAAATTATATACATACTGGAATGATGCGTTCGAGGGCTCAAATCAAAGCCAACTTGACGAACTTTAACCCTATACTAGTTTCCAGATATTCCTGTACTTAAATTGTGACGATATTTGGATCGGAGTGCGACTCTGGACTGCAGTCCAGAGCGACTCCAATTGTTGCTTGCTGTTTCGTAATGGGTACCACAAGATTTCCTTAACTCGTAGGTTGTGTAACTCCACTGTTTATTATAGGAAAATATGTTATCTAGACAACGCAAGTGGTTTCATCCTATTTCGTTATCGTTTGTTAATTAATCTGTAATTTAGAAGATGGGAACGTATAACAGTCTCAGCTGAATCAGAACTGACATATTGGTATTGAATAGTGTATAACTCCTAACGTATAGACGCGATTGACAAACCGTCTATTGCGTTGAAAACCTTACTGAAAACTATAGAATTCATCCAACTGTAGCATCGCTAAAATCTGATCCCAACTGGGATTAAAATGCGTTGCGAAACGGACTTCCGATTCTGAAACCGGGATTCCAGCCATGAACGCTTAAAATGAAATGGCTATAATTAATGATCCTGGAACCCGATTGGCGTGAAACTAAATTTGATGGATAGATAACTGAACATACTAATTATTACCTGTTCATCGTCTCACTAAATTGTAACCGTATGATTTATGATAAATTATGCAAGTGGTAGATTATTGATTCAGGACATCCTAAACATGCTTTATATACTGTTCACGCATCATATCATACGCATGTCACTGCATTGATAACCTAGTGATAACGTGCATTACCCAGTGTTAGGTATTAGTGATGATTGTGGCAAGTACGTCAGTGTTCGTGTATCAGTGAATAAGTGAAAGTGATACGTACTTGTACACAATCAGTGACCCTTATTATTATATTGCATTGTCGACGTCTGTGAGACGCGTGTACGTGTGACTATAAGTGGTATGGGACACTTATGGAAGCTCTTGCACGGGTGTCACAGATAAGGCACCAGACACTGCCATTTATCTTAGGTATTAGTCGGGACGTGCTTGATGGAGGTCCTGCCTCCAGTTCTCACGCAGACTTGTCACCGACCGATTGGTATTTAGGGTTATGGTTAGCGTTTGATGTAGACCACGGGGTGTGGGGTAGTTTGAGTGTGAGTTCAATAGAATCTCGGGAGTCCCATGCCGGCTTATATATTTAGGGAGATATATGGAGATTTACAGGGTATGTGATTATCACCGTGATATACATGTTGGGCCTGTGGTCCCTTGCCCTTGGGTTCTACCCTTAGGTGGAGGACACTCGCGAGTGGTTGACTCTCACACTTGGACTGACGATAGGCTTAGTGACCTGTACAGTGAGACTTAGAGACTGATAGGGATACTGGCATTTATATACCTTATATACTATGTTGACATACATGGCATATCGTTCTACTGCTTTTATTGTTCCGCTGCATTGATTACTGCATGTTCATAACCATACTACCATTGTTCTACTGTTGTATATATCTAGTATTACCGTTAGAATTGTCACATGATTTTATATATATTATATTGCTATTGTGTCGCTCTGATGACCTGAGTATGCATGCTCAGTGTGAGGAGAAGATTTAGCCTGGACCAGGACTAGACGCACATCACGGACATCTTGATTTACCATCCAGGGTTATACCCTTTTGTTTCCCATCAGGTCAGTTCTTTACATTGTTTTGTTCCAGTTACTGCATTTCTCATTACCTGTGTGTTATTTACTGTTTACCATGATAAACTAGAAGCCGAAGTGTGACTACGGCAGGACATTTCCTTGACCGTAGGAGCATGGCTGGCCTTGTCTACCCCTCGTATTCCGTATTTTGGGAAGCGGGGCGTGACATGTTTTAGTTGGTATCAGAGCCCAGGTTTTGCTTCGATTGGGATTGCAGTTTTCCGTGTATAGCTTGGCCATCTAAGCCATTCCTTGGTCTAGGTTTTAAACTTGTCATTCTTGATCCATATTCACATCGTATGTTCAGCTATCCATTCGCTAGGGTTTCGGGTGACTTGGCAAGGTTACGTGGTTACAATTGCACTACCGTACTCTGTTTAAGTGACTTAAAGTCATACAGTCGATTCTCCACTTGTAATAAATTCATCACCTCTGATATTCTTGAATCTTTGTCCTATCCATATTATATTTTGATTCGTATAGCTTGTGAATTATATCATCCCCAGAATTGTTGTTTCAGGATCATGTCTTCCAACGACTCTTCATCTATATCCGTTCCCCAGAATCAGACCATTGAGATTCTGAGTGTACTGCAAGGTCTAAAGGAAGCCCAGGAGCGAACAAACGACTTGTTGGCTGAAGGACTGAGAAGGCAGGTGAGTCAGGCCCCAGCGGGAGTCTCAAATCATAAAGGGATCCCCGTTAGACGAGAAAAAGAGAAGAAAATGAAGCGCCAATTTGTTTCCCCGCGACAGAAGCAGCAGAAGACCCCATGTTATGGGTACTGTAAAAGGCCAGGACATCTTCAGAGGGATTGTCGCCGCGCCCAAGGAAAATGTCTGATATGCGGGTCCAACAAACATCTCATCAACGGTTGCCCAGAAAGGAAAGAACTACAGGGAGGAGACTCGTCCACACTCCCTACTTCGGCCAAGTGAGGATTACTGCGTAGTTCGAATTTCGAGGATAAGGCGGACCCAACACAGGTTTCAACTCGCGTGACGAGAATGCAGCGGCCCAGAAATCAAAGAAGAATTTTCCTGTTTTCTAATTTCAGCATTATGTTGTCACCCCCTTATGAATATTTCTTTCCGTTTGAAATCTTGTAACCATTGAATTTTTAGTTGAATACAATAAAACTTTGAATCGTAATATATGTATCATTCTCTTGCTTTCTCCTTATTTATACTATTCATTATCACAGCATTATTATCCTGATATTTTTCAATTCCTGCCACCGCATATCTTTCTATACTTTGTACACTTAGATATTTTCTTGATGTATCCCACTGTCTAATCATGACTTCTTCTTTTCAGGCCATGGCCCACCCTGGAGCAGCGCCGCATTTGGATGAGGATGCACAGTCATGCGTTTACTTAGACCATACGCTGATGAGTTCTGACGATGAGATCAACGGTCCCCAGGTCAATTTCAGAAACAACGATTCAGAGGACGAAGGAGTAGCCGCCCCAGAGTTTGACATGATAGGCGATTCCGACGAAGAGGAAGAAGACCCTGAAGAAAACCCAATAGAAGAAGATCATGAGGAAGAACCGATAGAAGAAAATCCAGTGGAGGAAGACCCCGTGGAAGAGAACCCAGACGGAGAGGATCACATGGAATCGGACCTCGATGAAGAAGCTCCACCCGAGGAAGAAGGACCGGAAGATCAAGACCCTGCTGTGGAAGAACTCCCAATGGTGGTCCCCGCGAGGCGCTATGGAAATGGACGTCCCTACCTGAGCGCGCGAGCCTACCGCAACCTGCTGAATCTCCACAACCGCGACTGGCGGGATTTCTTTTAGATGTTGTGTTCCTTGGCCAAATAAATCTGTGTATAGTTTAGGGCCACATTTCGTTTTTGAGGATGCCTTGTTTAAAATCTTTTGAAATGAAATAAATTGCGGAGTTCGCTAATTCTTCAATCTTCTTAGTTCTCTTGATACTTGATTATTTTTTCTATACAATTATTTTTCTACTGAGATCTGTCCACCCTTACTCCTTACTTTGTCTTAACCCTCACTGAGATTAACTAGTACCACACCCGATCTTTTAGAGATCCGCTCTTCATCTTCTGTCTGTGCCCCGCTTGAGATCCTTCTGGGAGAAGGACATGTCTTGTGAAATTTCCGAGTTCGCTAACCAATCAAAATTTTGATGATGTACCGATCGCTGTTCTCTCCACATTTTTCTCTTGTAGTCCTTGCTGCTCACCCTTACCCCAATCTCTTTGACCGCTAGTCTAAAACCGCCATACTCCAACCTTTGAATGAGCCACACTCCATTGTAATCCCTACCCTAGCCAGCCCTATACATATTGGTGTTTTCTCTATTACCCCAACTATATTTAGGAACATTATTATTCAAAATTTAGTTTTCATTATTTTGAATTTACCAAAGAGTGTGTGTTATTGATTACTCTGTTTTATGTATTTTAAGTACACTATTATTATTCTCGTTTTCAGTAGCGCAACCTTATATCGCGCATATTTTCGTTCCATGTTCCTTGTTTTCACTATGTGAGCTTTCTACGTTATATGATCGATACATCATCCTAAAATGTTTTAACCGACAAATCCTTCACTATTTTATTGTCGTTACTTTATTTTCGAGTATTGTGCCTATGGTTACTATCAACAATGTTTGTGCCTTATACTTACTATTTCTGATGTACTACTTTTGATATACTTACATGTGCATATAATTGAGTTTCGATTTTATCGAGTATGTCTCGAATATCATTGTTCATTATTGTTGTTATTGCTATTCTTATATACTTATAGGTTGCCTTTGTAGTTGTTCCGGTCTTATACTTATTTAAACCTATACCTTTGTATGTTGTTCTTACATATATAAACCTTCAAATTTCGTTATCTGCCTATTTCAAATAAAGCATTATGTGTTAGTTTGCAATATAATTACTTTTGTCTATGTTTGTATAACTTATTGTTTATTTTAAATTTCGAGGACGATTTTTTTTGTAAGGGTGGTATGATGTAATACCCAGTTTTCGACGTACTATCTTACTTATTTGAATGAAATAGTTTTCCTATATTTTATTCTATTTATGTTCAATTTTTATAGTAATTCCCTAGAATTTTACAGGATAATTTCAATTTCTAAATTATTATTTTAATCTAAACCCAATCCCCTCTCTTGGCCAGGCCCATCTCTTTTTCCAATTACTCAGCCCCGAACAATATTTAAATCGAATTAAAATCCAAAATATATTTGCAATACACAGACCTTCCTCTCCTCCCCTAAGAAATAAATTAAACTCCTTTTCCCAGCCCGTTTCCTTTCACAACCCAACACAAATAAATCTTTATTAATAAACCCCGGCCCATTCACGTTTTTTCCCACTCATTCTTTTTCAAAATCTCCCGGCCCTTTACCTCAGCCCAGGGGAATTTTAATTAAATCAAAAATCAATTAACCCGGCCCAATCCACTCCTTCAGCTCCAAGCCCAGCCTCTCTACTCCCTTACCCGACCCGCTTCAACCCGACCCGACCCGCTTTCTCCTTCTCCCCCAACGGCTCTCTTCCTGATCTCCCGCGCGTGATCCATCTTCTCCGCCGCCTCCTTCGCCCACGCTCGCGCTCGTGTCGGCCACGCTCGCGCACGACGCGCCCCTCACGGTCCACTCAATGCACACCCTCGATCTCCCCCATCTCATTCTCATATCCTCTCTCCTCCTTCTACTCCTTCAACCAACCCACTGCTTCGAATCCCATCCCTCGCCATCGCCGTCGACGATGACTACCGATCGCTCTTCCTTCATCACCTCACCCCTCCCTCGCTCTCCCCTCCACACCATCAGATCCCGACCGACTCCCCTGCACCCATCTCGACGACTCCTGCACACCCAATCTCACCTGCAACCGACGACGCCGACGAACTCCACCCCACTGCGCCGTCGTCGACCCCATCATCATCATCATCACCGTCGCCGTGATCTGCTCTCTCCCTCCCCCTCTGCTTTCTCACTCACTCCCTCTTCCTCTATTCTCTCTCTCTCTCTCTCTCTTTCTCTCTCTGTGCCCTCTCTCTCTGTGTGCTCTCTCTCTCCCCCTGTGCTCTCTTTCTCTCTCTCTCTACAACCCTTTCTCTCTCTGTTTCCCTCTCTATTTTCTCTCTCTGTTCTTTCCCCTCTCAACATCTTACTCTCTCAATGCAACTCTCTCCCCCTCTCAACATCTCTGTTTCTCTCTCTCTCTCTAATTCCCTCTCTCTCTCAAAATCTCACACTCTCTCTGCAACGCCTCTCATCTGCTCCGGCCAACCAACGCCGCTCTTCGCTGCCCCAGAATAGACCCGAGCTCACCCTGAGCCACTGCCGTTGACGTTGCTGTGCCGCGCGTGTGTCGTTGCCGCTGCTGTGTACCCCAAAACGTCTCCAGGCAATTTCTCTACTTGCTACATGCTAAGTTATACTTGTTACGAATTAAAATCGTTTAGATTCTGTAGTTACTTTTCTGAATAAATTATACTACACACCTGTTCAATGTATGATCCCTATGAGAATACTTATCACATTTGACGGAACTGGATGGTTTACATTGGCCCTTGTAGTGATGAATATCTTATACAAATTTCGTTGAATAATTTGACCGTTAACGACTAAAACGACTACCCCCAAGTTTAACCGTAAAACTGGAATTTTCTTGTACCTGAAAACTATTAAAATCGCCATAAATTATATACATACTGGAATGATGCGTTCAAGGGCTCAAATCGAAGACAACTCGACGAACTTTAACCCTATACTAGTTTCCAGATATTCCTGTACTTAAACTGTGACGATATTTGGATCGGAGTGCGACTCTGGACTGCAGTCCAGAGCGACTCCAATTGTTGCTTGCTGTTTCGTAATGGGTACCACAAGATTTCCTTAACTCGTAGGTTGTAGAACTCCACTGTTTATTATCGGAAAATATGTTAGCTAGACAACGCAAGTGGTTTCATCGTATTTCGTTATCGTTTGTTAATTAATCTGTAATTTAGAAGATGGGAACGTATAACAGTCTCAGCTGAATCAGAACTGACATATTGGTATTGAATAGTGTATAACTCCTAGCGTACAGACGCGATTGAGAAACCGTCTGTTGTGTTAAAAACCTTACTGAAAACTCTAGAATTCATCCAACTTTAGCATCACTAAAATCTGATCCCAACTGCGATTAAAATGCGTTGCGAAACGGACTTCCGATTCTGAAACCGGGATTCCAGCCGTGAACGCTTAAAATGAAATGGCTATAATTAATGATCCTGAAACCCGATTGGCGTGAAACTAAATTTGATGGATAGATAACTGAACATACTAATTATTACCTGTTCATCATCTCACTAAATTGTAACCGTATGATTTATGATAAATTATGCAAGTGGTAGATTATTGATTCAGGACATCCTAAACATGCTTTATATACTGTTCACGCATCATATCATACGCATGTCACTGCATTGATAACCTAGTGATAACGTGCATTACCCAGTGTTAGGTATTAGTGATGATTGTGGCAAGTACGTCAGTGTTCGTGTATCAGTGAATAAGTGAAAGTGATACGTACTTGTACACAATCAGTGACCCTTATTATTATATTGCATTGTCGACGTCTGTGAGACGCGTGTACGTGTGACTATAAGTGGTATGGGACACTTATGGAAGCTCTTGCACGGGTGTCACAGATAAGGCACCAGACACTGCCATTTATCTTGGGTATTAGTCGGGACGTGCTTGATGGAGGTCCTGCCTCCAGTTCTCGCGCAGACTTGTCACCGACCGATTGGTATTTAGGGTTATGGTTAGCGTTGGATGTAGACCACGGGGTGTGGGGTAGTTTGAGTGTGAGTTCAACAGAATCTCGGGAGTCCCATGCCGGCTTATATATTTAGGGAGATATATGGAGATGTTCCCCTCCGAACGGCGGCCTGCGACGTTAGGACGTCACGTGCCTGAGGTTCGGGGCAGATGCTATTTGGTTTTTATCCGTCCACCTCTTCGAAGATGCCAAGTTGATTTATGGCGCCGTGTATCGAAGGTTTAGACGGATGCGGCCGTTGTAGCAGACTTCGTCAGATTCCCCCTCAGGGTGAGGGGTTTTTTGATTGTGGGGACACTCTTCCCTGCAGGCGCAAGCCCCTGCAGTTAATTACGCTACCGCATCGCGATAACAACTTTCTCCTTCTCCAGAATTTCACTTCGTGTCGTGTGTGTTTGTTTTGTTTGTGGTTGCCCGTGGATTGTATACGGAGACTGAGTAATGCCGTCGCCCGTAGGACGTGGATTAGTCCAAATCCGTATTTGCTTAGATTTGGGTTTGGTGTTTTTTAGTTTAAGGATGCATTAGTCGCGTTGCGGCTAAGACCAGCTTAAACGTTTGTCAAGGATACGTTAGTCCTGTTTTGAACTAAGATCGACTCGACGCAATGATTGATTTAATTATCTGGCCGTCGGGACTCGTCACCTCTCTGACGTCGTTGAGGGATTACAACGACAGGCGTCAGAGGAGTTCAGAGATGTACCCTTGAACCAAAGTTGATTTGGGAGTTTTATTATTTATTTAAATATCTAAGGACGCGTTAGCCGTATTTGGGGCTAAGATCAACTTAGACGGGACCGTTTAGATCCGGCAAAAGAACGTTTGGGCTCTATTGCGTCAGTTTAAGGACGTGGCGATCCATTGCCAGTTTTAGGGACGTGGTGGTCCATTATTAGTTTAGGGACGTTTCGGTCCGTCGCCAGTTTAAAGACGTAGTGGTCCATATTCCAGTTTAGGGACGTGGTGGTCCATCGCCAGTTTAGGGACGTGGTGGTCCGATGTTAGTTTAGGGACGTTTCGGTCCAATATTAGATGAGTGGTCGTCGGGACTCGTCGCCTCTTTGACGTCGCTGAGAAATTACAACGACTGATGTCAAAGGAGTTCGGAGATGTACCCTCAAACCGATCATGGCTTGGTTTATGAGAGGCATTTAATTTAAGGACTTACAGCCAGGATTGGGTTAAGTCCAACTTTTTTTTTTTGCTTTGCCTGATTAGAAGAATCAGTCTAAACAGGGCTTTGCCCCTTCCGTTATTTTGCAAGTCTGATTTGGGCCAGGCCCTTCTAATTAATGAGTTACAAGAACTCAGGAATTCTCCAAACAGGGCCTTGCCCTTTTTTTTTTTTTTTTTTTTTGCAATTGGGCTAGGCCCTTTTAGATAATGAGTTGCAGGAACTCAAGAGGTTTTTACAAACAGGGCTTTGCCCTTTTATTGCTCTGCAATTTAGTTTGGGCCAGGCCCATTTGAATAACGAGTTTGCAGAAGCTCAGGAATTTTTCCAAACAGGGCCTTGCCCTTTTATTATTTCAATTTAATTTGGGCCTGGCCCAAAACAAGGGGTTGCAGAAACCCTAGAAATCTTCAGATTGAAGAACACAAGTGCATGGCACTTTTGATTTAAATTTGGATCAAAGGAAAAACAAGTTCTTGTTTTTTTCCTGATCATACAGAACCGAGGGTTCATATCAAGTGCAAGGCACTATTTATTATTTTTTTAGAACCAAGGGTTCATATCAAGTGCAAGGCACTATTTATTTTCTGTTCTTCAGAAATTTTACCTTTTTTTTTTTTTTTTCTTTTCTTCTTCTTGAGTAATTTTCAAGAGCTCTCTCTTTTCTTTTTCTCCCCCCGATCCTCTCTTTGAATGAGGCCTGGGGTCTTATTTATAGTGCTCCCAAGTTTGTTGGATTTGTTAACAAAATCTTTCCTGAATTATTTTGGGAATTTTCCCACCATTGGATCAGAGATCCAAGGGTCCCTGTTTTACAGGAGAACAGAAAAGATCCACATAAATTTTCATTTAGTTGCTGCGCAACTCACCAGTGCGTGACACGTGTCACGCATCTGTGCACTTGCGCAGTTGCGGTTGCGCAACTGCGCAGACACGTGTCGTGCATCCGAGCGCTTGCGCGGTTGAGATTGCGCAACTGCGCAGACACGTGTCACGCATCGGTGCGCTTGCGCAGTTGCGATTGCGCAACTGCGCAGACACGTGCACGCATCTGTGCGCTTGCGCAGACACGTGTCATGTATCTGTGCGCTTGCGCAGTTGCGATTGCGCAACTGCGCAGACACGTGTCACGCATCTGTGCGCTTGCGCAGACACGTGTCACGCATCTGTGCGCTTGCGCAGACACGTGTCACGCATCTGTGCGCTTGCGCAGTTGCGATTGCGCAACTGCGCAGACACGTGCACGCATCTGTGCGCTTGCGCAGACACGTGTCACGCATCTGTGCGCTTGCGCAGTTGCGATTGCGCAACTGCGCAGACACGTGTCACGCATCTGTGCGCTTGCGCAGCCACGTGTTGCGCTGCCATGTATTTGCGCAGTTTAAGCCTTAATTTTGTTTTCTGAAGAGCCTTGCTCTGATGGGACGCACTGTCTCGGGCGTTACGCCGCCGAATCACCTTCTGCCACGTGGCAAATTGCGCGTTGCGCACGGAAACCGAAGCGTTGCTTCAAATTTTGAATTTTCAAAATTCAGTAGAGCCTTGCTCCGATTGGGGGAAACAGATGCCCCCCCACCGTTGCGCTCACGTGGCGCGCACGTGAGTGCAGCGGTGGCAAGATCCTGACCATCGGATCGACGGGTCAGGTGAACAGGCGCAGGCGCCTATAAATAGGACCCTTGGTCCTTGGTAATTTTTACCATTCTCAAGAATTTTTACCCAGAGCCTTGCTCTTGTTTAAAACTTTAGAGCCTTGCTCCTGTGATTTCCTTAAGAACTTCTAAGTTCTAATTTCAGAACCATTTTAGGTAAATTAACTTAATTTAAATCAAATTTAAATAATCAGAGCCTTGCTCTTATAGATCTCTGATCTAAAGGAAACCCCTTTGGGGTTTCTTCAACAGAGCCTTGCTCTTATAGATCTTTGATCTAAAGGAAACCCCTTTGGGGTTTCTATTCACAGAGCCTTGCTCTCAAAAATTTGCAGAGACTCTGTTCTTAGGTTTTAACCCATGAACAGAGCCCTGCTCACAGATCAACTAGAAAACTTTTTAAAGGTTTCCATGGATCTTTAAGACCCCAAAATTTTAATTCTTAGGAGTTATAAATTTTTATTATTGCTATAGAGCTAGGCTCTTTTTTTTTTGGAAGTTTTATTCTTCTGAAACAGGAGTTTGACAAATGTCACTCTGTGACAGAGCTTTGCTCTGAAAAGAGGAGATTTTCTCCTTTTCCTTGGGGATCCCCAACCAATGGGTGTATCCCATTGGGAATTTTTTTATGAATTGACAGTCACATCTAATGATGGGATTGTCTTATCAAATGATGCACATCATTCAGATTTTGTGGTCCCCCTTTGGTCCCCTACCCACTGCACCACAGTGTGAATCGAGACATATCTTTCTTTTATATGCCAAGCGTTGAGCCACTAATGACGTATCTTTCTTTGTCTTTCCACAGAATATGTCTGACGACTTGTCTTTTCCCTTCGTTCGCTCGGAAGGAGGGTTCCCCCATGCACCAGTGGACCGGGTAGTGTTCGCTCTGATTAAAGATCGTGATCCTGAGTGCAAACATCTCCACCTATGGGGAAGGTGGTATAACCAGATTATTCAAGGCCGTCGCAGTTTTAGTTCCGCCGTGCCTTCTGAGCCCATAGTCACGCTTTCCTATGCGGACAAACCCCCGGTGGAGTATGCCGTGGAGGTTAAAAATTGGAATTCCGACGACCTCCTCCAGCCCGCGATCAGTGCTATTCCAGTGCAGCCGCCGCCAGCCATAGATATATTGGGAAGGCGAATCTGTCAGGGTGAAGCACGCCCTTGGGGACAGGCCTATAATATTGGATTGAATCCGCGGCCGCTTGCTGGATACCTGCCATGGGCCCGGTACATCTTAGCGGCGAAAAGAGCTCATCTGACGAAGATCGGTTTATACTCCGCCGTCTATGTCTCGCTTTTCGAATATCCTACTCCTCCAACGTGGTGGACAAGGGCTTTCATTGAACAATGGAATATCCCCACGCATACTTTCCTGACGGCGGATAGGGAAGTTTCTATCTCTCTAGAGGAGTTCGTTGAGCTTTCGGGTCTACCGGCAAGGGGGGAGCATTATGAGGAGCTGCTTCCTCCTGATGAATACGTCTTTGCCACCAAGCAGGTGGTACTCGACTTAACTCCGGAAAATGCTATCCAGCATCAGCATCCGGGCCTGGTGAGGGTATTGGAGATTTACGAGGAGCTTCATTTGGAATTGGGCGACCGAGGCGTTAGTTTTGCGGACTTCATTGCTCGCTTTATTCGCCCGGAACTTTTATCAGAGCGAGGTGATAAGTTTGCCCAACTCGCTGACCCTTTTGGTCTCGGCTTGGACCGCCGGCCTTCATCAGAAATCGATCAGCAGAATTTCTACCTTCCCGGCACTGCTATCGTCCCTTTCTCAGAGATTGCCGTTCCTGGCATGGATGAGGAGACCTTCTTCATAGGGTTCTTAGGTCTGTGGCTATGCAGCTTTGCGCTTCCCATGCACCCACGCCTCATGCGGCCTTCTGTATTTTACCCGGCGCATCGAATGGTGGCCGGTCTGCAGTTATCAGTGGGGATCGCCGGGTTGGCTTACCTCTACAACGGACTTAGCATAGCGGCGGACGCTAACGAACCTGGGGTACAGCCTGCCAACTTTCCGATGCACTACTTCACTTCTTGGATGGAGCTGCATGTTCGGGGAGTGTTTGGTGCCCATAAAACTCCTCAGTTCTTTGAGAGATTCAAACTTCCAAGAATCATGCGATTGGTCGGGGCCTCCATCGTGTTTGCACCTCCGCGGGAGTCCAGGGGACTGCTTCTGCGTTCGCATTTAGTCGGGGCGAAGACCTCTTTTGTGGATAAGGTCATCACTATAGGTTCCGAGACCACTAAGTCGGTGGTGTCGCTGCGCGATGACTTTAAAGGCGGTGTTTCCGTGTTGAAGGCTCGAGAAATCCTCCACCTCTATTCCATTCGGCCGGGCTACTTGGTATTCAGGCAAAATGAAACGGCCCTCTTCATGAGGTATAACCCGCATCGATTTGCCCGGCAATCGAGTTACAACCAAGGGGTCCCGTTGGAAGCCTTCTTGGGGACACCTGCAGTCGGCCTAGAGGGGGTACGAAATGCGATGCATCACTTCATCCGACTGAATACGGGCTCCTACTTTTTCATCAGTGAGCCCAGCTGTACCCCTAAGATACTTAATCCGTATGTAGCCTGGTACGCGCACGCGATGGGCCCGATCATCTTGATGGAGAAACGCCTACTGGTCGATCGTAGAGCTGCGCCTCCCGGCGGCAATCGCAAGGCTCCATTGCAGCCTAGGGCTCAGGTCATCCCTCCGACGAAAGAGGCCGGAGCTGATCGGCCACGCGTGTTGGCCCTTCCGCGTGGGCTGCCACTGCCTACTACGGTGGATGCCCCAACGGCACCCCGTGCTTCGACAAAGACGGCTAAAGCGGCATCGCCGGAGTCGGGTGTAGGAGTGGATGTCGGGACTCGCCGCCCGAAAGTGATTGCCAAAACTGGCAAGCGCAAAGATGCTCCGGGTGGATCCAAGGCTGGTGAAAAGAAGAAGAAGAAGTCCACCTTGTCTCTCGACGCAATTCTTAACTTAGAGCCCGCGGCTCATCCCGTCGAGACTATATGTGAATACGGCAGCAACGAGGGTTTCGTGGTGGACCCTGAGGACACCGATCTGGCCGCTGCCATCGCCGCTTCGGAGCGATCAGCGAGGCTCGAGGCAATGTTAAGCAGGCTCGCCGAGTCAGGTAATCATCAGCCTCCTTATTTGTCATTTTATCCCACTTTTTATTACTGCCTTTAGCTAATATTTGCCTCATTTCCTGCAGGTGAATCTACTGAAAAGGCCATCGATGCCTCTCTGAAGACCTTCCAGGCGGAGGAGAAGAAGCGCGCCCTAGAAAGCGTCGGTATGTTTTACCCCGTTCTCTTTTATAAGGAGAGTTTGTTGTCTTTTTATGATAATCGACCTGACCTTCTCTCGTTTCTTTACAGGGGTTGTATTAATCGGCGCAAGAGCCCTTCCTAAACCCGTCATCGAAGTCCCAGCTCCGGCGAAGTTGCCGCGGGAGCCTCAGCTCGATGCAACGACGAGGGATGCTCTGAAAAATCTGGAGGCATCCCTCTATACGGATGAGGAGGCTTTGCTTAAGGAAGCTTTGATGGCATCTGTCTCATCGGCTCAAGAGGAACGGAAGCGGTCCAGACGCGAAGCTAAGGCGCGCAGAGCTGCTCTGGCCGCAGGAGCGGGCCCCAGCACTGTTCCTCGCGCTAGTACTCCTTCTGAAGAGCCTCCTGTGGCCCTGTCTACCGCTCGTCGGCAAGTTGCGCGCGCGGTTCGGAACGCCAATGATAAATCCGCTTCAGGTAGTACTCCTTTCAGAGCCTTGTTGTATGACTTGTAAAACTATTGGCTTATACATATCTCATCTTGCAGGGTCAAGTCCAACTGAGGGGGAGGCGGAGACGACCGTCGAACCCAAGGGAGCGGAAGAAGCGGTACTCGCCGAACCCGAACCGACAGTGGACAACTTTATCGGGGCCGTGGGGACTGGAGCCGAGATTAAGGAACCTACCGCGGAGAAAATCATTGATGCCGTACCCGAAGCGGTGGCAGATGATATGATTGTCTCGACCGAGCCGCAGGCGGTAGAGGGCGAGGTACTTGAGGCTGGGGACCTCATGGTGCCGGTGGACGGGGCAGCTGTAATCGCTGATCCTGAGGGAGCAGCAGGTGAGGCGGCCATGATTCCTGAGGACGAGCTAGGCGCTCCTTCTCAGGAATCTGGCAATGTTCCTGTCTTGGCCCTCCCTGCCTACGGTTCCCCGCCGCCTGCGGAGCTTGAGAGCGTAACAACGGTTCCCCTTGAATCGGGTGATGAAGCTACAGGCGGTGGTCTTCCGTCAGTGGAGGAGGGGACTGCTTCCGTTTCTGCGGGCAGTTCGTCAGGTAAAATTTTTAAGTCACCAGCGTTTTCCCCTTTTTTTTTTGTATATATATTGTGATCTCTTTTAACAAGCTTGTTCTTGCAGGTGCGGCCAGTACTGATGCTCCATTGCTCGAGGGAGTACCGTCCATTACTACTTTGGCAGTAGTTACCTCCCCGTCTTCCCTTATACCGTCACGGATGTTGGAAGGTATGGATTTACGACTTATGCATTAATTTTTCAAAAATGTGGCTTTTGTACTAACGTTATACTATTGTGCTTTTGCAGGAGTGCTTTTCGACCATTTATATCAAGTGTTGCTCCCACACTTCTCTTTCCCATCCGACCTCACTTCCCCCTCCAGTGGCGCCGGTGAGTATACTTTCACCATAATGTCTTTACTTACCCCCCCTTTTTTTAGCAGTGGGATAATTTCTGATCTTTCCTTTTCCTTATTGCAGTGCCACAAATCGAAGGAGGGGATGCAAGGCCTGCCGCGTTACCGGCCCTTCCGGCTCCGCCGTCCGTTGCTGCTGGTATAGTAGATTCCCTTTTTGGTAACCCTTTAACATCTTTTGAACCATCGTCTAACCTGTTTTGTTTCGCAGCTATTGTTCCGGCTCCCGTTCCCTTTGAAGCTCGCGTCTTTTCACCGGCAGGCCCCTTTTTGAGACGTCCGTCTTCAAAGGGTGCTGCGATGAGTCTAGGCATGCTGAGCGGATATATCGAAGAGCTCAGCATGGACGCTCTCCCTTCCGCTGCAGATTTCGCTGTGGATGTTAACCCCATGTTAGCGGCGCTCGTAACTTTTCACAGCGAAGGCGTCGTCGAATCTTGGGTTAACCACTGCAGGGAGATCGAGGCCTGCTTGTACCGGCTGGAGTTGACGCGACCCGTTCCCGAAGTTTTAGCTCTGAGCGCTCAACGCACAACTTGGCTCGAGCAAAGCACTTCGCACTCCCGCCACTTGGAGCAAGAAGCAGCTCGGAGACTAAAGGAATGCCAAAAGACCTCAAACGAAATGGCCCATCTGCGCGCTGAGGTTGAGGCAAATGCCGCCCAAGTGAAGACTATCTTTGAGGGTCTCTTGGAGCGCATCTCCCATGGGCTAAATTTAAAGAGGAAGCTTGACGTGGCTGAGCGCCATATCCCAAGTCGAGAGGCTGCTTATGAGGGCGTGAGGGAGCAGCTTGCAGTGGTCTTGCGGCAGCGGGCCCAAGTGGAGGCAGAGTTGACGGCGGTAGCCGAGCAGGAGAGGGCGTGGAAGGAGGTATGCGAGCAACTGATAAAGCTACTTAAGACGCTTCCTTCCCAGTAGCTGTTTTTGTATCAATGTATTTGTAAAATTTTTCTTTAAAATAATATGTATCTATTCTTTATTCTTTTGTACGATTCGTCTTGTATTTGATTGAAGTCAATGAATAAAGATACACATTTTCTTTTTCAATGTCTTGTATGCACTTTTTCTTTCTGCGTTCTCTTATTATCAGCATGTTGTCTTTGATAAACATAATTGGCAGATAACTTAGTTTTTTCCAAGAGATAGCGATGGCTTAGGCCGCAGGTTCAGGTCTGCTATCTAAGACTTTTCAACTCTATAAGCCGTGAGGGTCTCATAGAGACTTTTCTCCCTACGGATCGAGAGGATCTCGCAGGTGAATTTTCTCCTTAGGAATCGTGAGGATTCCCAAGTGTGGTTTTCTCTCATAAGTCGAAAGGATCCTATAAGAGAATTTCTCCCTCTTGCGAGTCGAGAGGGCTCGCAAGCGGTTGTTTCCCTCTTTGCCGAGAATCGATTTCAGAGAGTGAGATCCGTGGATAGTATGCAAGAGACCATTTAGGATTGACTTGCAGGATCCCATTGCCCCTCTTACGAGTCGAAAAGGCTCGTAAGCGGTTGTTTCCCTCTTTGTCGAGAATCGACTTCAGAGAGTGAGATCCGTGGATAGTATGCAAGAGACCATTTAGGATTGACTTGCAGGATCCCATTGTTCAGGAAGCAAGTTTTTGAATCCTTACTGCCCGAGATATGAGTCAGAGAAGCTCTCGTCACGGAGTGTTTGTATCCGTGAGTTGAGAAGTTTTGCGAGGGATTATTTGTTTCCGAAGCACCAAGGATTATTTGTGTCCTTGGGGTTTGAAACGAGTCGATGGTTCCTACTGAGGCACTGGTGGCTCTGCGGGTCGACGCGGATCAGGAAGCTCTCGTCAAGGAGTGTTTGTATCCGTGAGTTGAGAAGTTTTGCGAGGGATTATTTGTTTCCCAAGCACCAAGGATTATTTGTGTCCTTGGGGTTTGAAACGAGTCGATGGTTCCTACTGAGGCACTGGTGGCTCTGCGGGTCGACGCGGATCAGGAAGCTCTCGTCAAGGAGTGTTTGTATCCGTGAGTTGAGAAGTTTTGCGAGGGATTATTTGTTTCCCAAGCGCCAAGGATTATTTGTGTCCTTGGGGTTTGAAACGAGTCGAGGGTTCCCACGGAGGCGCTGGTGGCTCTGCGAGTCGACGCGGATCAGGAGGCTCTCGTCAAGGAGTGTTTGTATCCGTGAGTTGAGAAGTTTTGCGAGGGATTATTTGTTTCCCAAGCGCCAAGGATTATTTGTTTCCTTGGGGTTTGAAACGAGTCGAGGGTTCCTACGGAGGCACTGGTGGCTCTGCGGGTCGACGCGGATCAGAAGGCTCTCGTCAAGGAGTGTTTGTATCCGTGAGTCGAGGAGTTTTTGTTGAAGTCATGGGCTTCTTTGGTTGGAATGAACCGTTGAGGTTTGGCTTCGTCGTTTGACGGAATCCGCTGGGGAAGTATGGTTCCTTCTTTGTTTACGCCATTGGATTGTATACAGGGATCGATGTGATCTCAACTGTAGGGCTAAAGTTTTATCATTTCTTTTTTTTTATTTTATTTCCGCGATGCTCTATCATTTCAGCTTTTATATCGCGAAGGTCGCGATTGCCCAATCATTTCGGCTATTTTTCGCGGTGCCCAATCATTTCGGCTATTTTTTCATGCATTTTTTTTTTCTTTTTTTTTTTTTTTTTAAGTCGTTCCATCATTTCGGCTATTTCGTATGCATGTGCGGCCTACTGGCTTTTCGCTGTAAACCTGAATTTGGACACTGATTTCGGCATCAGCACCGCTACAACTGGGATATTGCCAGGAGCGAATCATAATTTGCCTCTGTCGTTGTCAAACAAAGGAGGCTTAGTGACCAGGGTTAAGGTCCCGTCGACTAAGGCTTTTGACTTCATGAGCTGTAAGGGTCTCACAAAGTTATTTCTCCCTACAAGTCGTGAGGATCTTATAGGTGCATTTTCTCCTTAGGGATCGTGAGGATTCCTAAGTGTATTGTTCCGCTGTAAGTCGTAAGGATCCTACAGGAAGGTTTTCTCCTTATAAGTCGAGAGGACTTACAAGTGTTGTTTGCTGTACAAGCACATCCCTAGTCATGGATGGGACTTTGTTAGGGAAATATTTATTTGTGCCCGTGGATTGTATACAAGGGTCAATATGAGCCGCTTGTAGGGCAGCATTGGAGGTTTGTGGGGGTTTGCTTAAGCACAGGTTTAGGTTTCTGTAACTTAAGACTTTCAAATCTCATGAGCCGTGAGGGTCCCATAAGAGAGTTCTCCCTACGAGTCGTGAGGATCTCGCAAGTGTATTTTCTCCTTAGGAGTCGTGGGGATTCCTAAGTGTGTTGCTCCCTTGTGAGTCGTAAGGATCTCACGCGGGTGGTTTCTCCTTATAAGGTCGTGAGGACCCTATAAGTGTCTTCAACGAGGTTGCGCCCTTTCAGGTTTTCACAAACACTCGCCGGTAGTCCTGTTGTTTTTACTCACGGAGCCCTTTCGGGTTTTCATCCGTGCCCATTTTGCTTATGGACTTACCGCTTTTTTTTTTTTTTTTTTTTTTTTTTTTTTTTTTATCATCTCGTCAGCCTAAAGATGCTGTGGTAGTAGTTTAAAGACGTTTCGGTCTGTTATTAGTTTAAGGACACCTCGGTCCGCTATTAGTTTAAGGACATTTCGGTCCAATGTGGAGAGGGCTGGCTACTGCTTATAAAGCTTGGGCTTAGGAAGACAGCGAGCGGACATAGTCGTCGTCATCTGCTATTGACCTAGGCTGTGGCCCATTAAGCGTAGTATTTCTTTAAGAAGCGACCGTTTATTGGTCTGAAGGGTCTTTCACCGTGCATGTCCATGAGTAGATAGGCCCCGCCCTGGTAGACCTTATCGATGATGTAGGGTCCTTCATAGTTTGGCTCAAACTTTCCCCGCTTGGCGCGATTGGGGATCATGGGCCTTTTGACCACTAGCACTAGTTCGCCTTGATGGAACGTTCTCGGTCGGGTCAATCTTTCGTATGAGCGCGTCATCTTTGCTTTATAAGCCTCTAGATTTTGTTGCGCTATGAGCCGTGTTCCTTCAAGGGCGTCAAGCTCCTCAAGCCGAAGGTGAGCATTTTCTTCGTTCGTCAGCTCGTGGTGGACTGCTACTCGTAGAGAGGGTAACTCTATCTCGAGGGGGAGTATTGCTTCCGTCCCAAATACCAACGCGTATGGCGTTGTTTTTGTGGCTGTCTTGAACGTAGTTCGATACGCCCAAAGAGCTTCTTGCAGCCTCTCGTGCCAGTCTTTTTTATTTCGGGATACTGTTTTCTTTATGATCTTCGTCAAGGTCTTGTTGAAGGCCTCGGATAGACCGTTAGCTCGCGGATTATAAACTGATGAATATCTCCAGTCTATATTGTGCTGCTGTGCGAAACGGCTAATCTTATGACTTCGGTAGGCTGGCCCATTGTCAGAGATGATCCTTCTCGGGGTTCCGAACCGGTATATGACGTGCGTTTTGAAGAAATGGAGAATGTTCTCTGTCTTCACTTCCCTCAACGGTACCGCCTCCGCCCATTTGGAGAAGTAATCGGTCGTCGCCAAGATGAAACGATGTCCTTTTGACGATGCTGGTTCGATGGGACCGACTATGTCAGTTCCCCACATTTCGAACGGCCAACTAGCCACTGTTGGGTGCAGTGGATTAGGATGCTGATGGATAAAGTCCCCATGAATTTGGCATGAGTGACATTGTCTGGCGTATTCCAGGCAATCCTGCATCATCGTAGGCCAGTAGTAGCCCATCCGCTTTATCTTTAATTTCATTTTAGGGCCTGCTTGGTGGGAACCACAGAGTCCGTCGTGAACCTCTTGGACGACCCTTCTCGCCTCGTCAGGTCCTAAACATCTTAGCCACAGAGAGTCGAATGACCTTTTATACAAAGTATCATTGACGAAGGCGAAAGACAGAGCCCGTTTCGTGAGCTGATGTCTTGTGGACGCTTCTTCAGGTATTTGGTGGAACTTGAAGTAATCTATGAAGACTTCTCTCCAGTCCTCGGTATTTTCCCTGTCTTTTGTTTGTAGGGTTGTCTCCTCTTCCGCTTCTTTTCCTTCAGACGATTTTGGAGATATTTCTGTTGGGGCGAGCACTCGACGGCTTTGTACTATGATTTTAACGTCGTCGAGGTTCTCGTCAGCCAGTTCTTTAGCAAGTTTGGCTAGTGCGTCTGCTTTACTGTTTTCCGCACGCGGTATGCTTTCCAACGTGTAGGAGGGAATTTGGGTTAGCAGTTGCTGCACTTTTTCACCGTATTTTATTAATTCCGGTTTACATGTTTGGTAATCGCCGTTCACTTGACTGACGACCAATTGGGAGTCCCCATATATGAGGAGGCTCTCAATTCCCATATCGATGGCGATCTCGAGGCCTGCTATCAGAGCCTCATATTCAGCTTCATTATTCGTTCTCGGTTCTGTCAAGGAGAAGGCGAAGCGCATTATCCCTCCTTGTGGAGTCACGAAGATGAGTCCCACCCCCGATTTGATCATTGGTGTACTTTGTTTGTGCTTTTTCATGGAAGACGCTCCATCGAAATACAGCTCCCAACGGCTATCACCACTGTCGATTGTGTCAAACGCATATTTGTCTGGCAAATCGCAATTTAAAGGAGAGTCGGCAGGTATGGGATGCTCAGCAAGGAAGTCGGCGATGGCCTGGCCTTTTACTGCCTTGAGAGGTTGATATGTTATCGAAAATTCCATCAAGAGCAGGGCCCATTTAGCGAGTCGCCCTGTCAATATGGCTTTTGACATTAAATATTTGAGAGGGTCCACTTTTGAAATCAGACGGACCTCGTGCGCCAACGCATAGTGCCTAAGCTTTGTTAGTGCGAAGATCAACGCCAGGCAGTGTTTTTCAATGGGAGAGTAATTGCTTTCTGCCCCCAGCAGAACTCGACTTAGGTAGTAGAGTGCTCTTTCTTTCCCTTGGTCGTTTTCTTGTGCCCATAATGCGCCTAAGGAACCTTCGAGGGCGGTTGTATAAAGAATGAGAGGCTTCCCTTTAACCGGGGCAGCCAGCACGGGTGGGTTCTGCAAGTATTGCTTGATCTCATCCAGTGCGCCTTGACATTTTTGATCCCAAACGAATGGGGTTCCTTTCTTCATCAGGTGACTATAGGGACGGCACTTTCCTGAAAGGTTGGCTATAAATCGCCGTATGTATGCGAGTTTCCCTTGGAGAGACCGAAGTTGCTTGAGAGTTCTCGGCGGAGGCATTTCCATGATCGCTTTAATCTTTGAAGGATCTATTTCAATACCTCGATGCCGAACAACGAATCCCAGGAATTTGCCCGAGGAAACCCCGAACGCACATTTAAGAGGATTCATCTTCAAGTTGTACTGCCGAAGACGTTGAAACACGGTCTTCAGATGCTCAAGATGTTCGTCGTATGATTTGCTCTTGACCACGAGGTCGTCGATGTAGCATTCGACGATTTCGTGTATAAGGTCGTCGAAAATCTTTGTCATGGCCCTCTGATAAGTAGCACCGGCGTTCTTCAAACCAAAGGGCATCACTTTATAACAAAATATACCAAGAGGAGTCCTGAAGGCTGTGTGCTTCTGGTCTTCGGGATGCATTTTTATCTGGTTATACCCCGACGAGCCGTCCATGAAGGAGAAAACCTCATGAGTGGATGTATTGTCTATCATAAGTTCAGTAACTGGCACTGGGAAATCATCTTTTGGGCAGGCTTTATTAAGATCCCGAAAGTCTACGCATATGCGCACTGTCCCATTTTTCTTCATCACCGGGACGATGTTAGCGATCCATTCAGGGTATTGAACTTCCTGGATGAAGCCAGAGTCTATAAGCTTTTTGACTTCGGCGTTGATGCTCATCTCAAGCTCGAGTCGCATTCTCCTCGGCGCTTGTTTGACGGGCTTGATGTCCGGAGATATCGCCAATTTATGTACAGCAATTTCTGGATCTAGTCCCGGCATTTCGGAATAGTTCCAGGCGAAGCAATCTTTGTGTTGTAGAAGCACATCCTTCAACACAGTCACCCTTTTTTCAGATAACAGCTCGCTGATGAATGTTGGTCGCGGGTCATTTTCCGTCCCCAACTCAATTTTCTTGAGATTATCTGCAGTGGTGTGGATTCCATCCTCCAGTTCTTTCGGAGCTGGGGGAAATTCTGAGATTACCTCATCGCTGCTGTTTTCAAAGCACCAAGGGAAGTCGTTCATGTCCTCGGATTCTTCTTTTAATATTGTTACCACGTGGCAAGTGCGAATTTTCTGCCAATCCCAATGCGGAGTTGGTTTTTCTTTTGCAGCCTCGGGTTCGTGCTTCTGTGGTGGTGCTACCCTCCAGTTGTCAGAAAGCGCGAATTTGCCTAACTGATATTGGTCCTCAACCCAATTCTTAAAGGTGAAACAATCTTCAAGCGGATGCCCTACTACTCGATGGTAAGAGCAATAATTTGGGTTGGAGACTTCGCCTGCTTGCTCAGGGTGTTTAGACTCTGGCAGAGTAAGCATTTGATGTTTCAGAGCAAGATCAAGTATTTTCCTTGTTTTGTTCCGAGGAAACGAGTATGCTCGACCCATTTTCTTCATAAGGGCTAGGTCAATAACGCTCGCCTCTCGTATGCGTGGCTTCTTAGCTCTGTCTTGGGGTTGTCGAGCACCTTTTCGGCCCCTCGACTTGTTTTTGCTTTCGCGTCGAACCCTTTTTGTAGCAGGCTGACGTGGGGTAACATCTTCGTTCTTTACTGCCTGTCGAAGGAGACGCTGTGTCTTGGCTTTCTCATAGATTGCCATTTCACGATCGTGATCATCTCGGGCTTTTTGACTCGCATCCTTTATAAATTTGCTCACCGGGTCTTTAGACGATGGACTGGGCGGCTTTGTGTCAGGAACTTTTGCTGATTCGGGATTAGCGTCCTCCCATTGAGCGTCCGCTTCTTCATCAAAGTCATACATGGCATAACAGCTGTTTATTAGCTCACGTTTCTTTGCGCGAATATACCCGAGCCCTTTCGTTTCCGTTCTCCCGTTAGGCAGTTTGCATTGAGTTCCGGGAACGTTCCAGACCTTGTCATAGAATTTGGCCTTTCTGACGGTCTGTGTGAAGGACATCCCTTGGCGTTTCAGCAGCTTCTTCAAACCTTCGGTATAATACCTAGGAAGACGGATAGGCTGGAGCCTGTCGAGCGTGGGATCCGCGCCGTGCCAAATTTCCTTTTCCACCTTGTTTTCTTCAGAACGGTAGAATAGGATTGCTTTCTCGCCTTTTCGTCCAGGAGGGATATAGAATGTCTGCAATTCTTCTATGCTGTTGGTGTCGAGTGCATCCAGTTCTTTGTAATGCTCGAGCGGCACCAAGGTTATTTGTAGACTTCGCTCTTCATCGGCAGAAGCTCGTATCGAAGGCCGAGCAGGGAATACAGCATGAACTTCATCCTCTGAGTCACTACCGAAGATCAATGAAGGAACAGATGGTCCTGGCCTAGTGGACCGGGACGGACCTGAATAAATTATATCCTCCTCCTCCTCGGTGTCACTGCCGAAGATAGGGATGGTTGCGTTAGTTTTGTTCTCCGGTTTGTGACACCTTTCCGCGTCTTCGAAATTCGGTAAGAAGTATTTGGCATCTTCATACTTGCGAACTTCGTTCACGGAAAACGGATTCAACTCTCCTGCCACTGTGTACTCGAGGCCGTCCCTAGAATACTTCATGCACTGATGCTGTGTAGAAGGGATAATGTTGTATTCGTGTAGCCATGGTCGGCCGAGCAGGGCATTGTAGCACGTCTTGGCGTCTATAACATGGAACTTGATGTCTGTGACGAGCACCCCGAAGCGTAGCGTCAATATCACAGATCCAAGAGTCTTTGAGGATTGAGAGTCGAAACCGGAGATGGTGATTTTGTCCCGGGCGAGGTGTTGGACACTCATGCAAATCTCCTTTAACACTCGCACATTGAGTAAATTGACAGACGATCCGTTATCGACCAAGATTTTTCCTATCTTTATGTCATGGCAGTATCCTGAAACATAAAGTGGGCGATTGTGCTCACACGTTCCAAGGAGAAGGTCTTCATCACCAAAAGCAACGTCGGCTGTGTGCACCTCTTCCAATTCATCCTTCATCTTTTGTTCGGCTAGGAAAGCCTGGAACTGGTCCGGATTTTGTAGGGCCTTAATCAAAGAATCCCTCGCTTCTTTCGATAGCAATAGGGCATCGAGAATGCTGAGTTGTGAGGGTAGCTTTCTCAGATGCGCCAAGACATTGTAATCTACTTTATTCCTTCTTGGGAGGTTTTTGGCGGTTAACTCTTCCGCAACTTGGTCATCCAAAGCGATGTCTTCAGAGACCTTCTCTTTCCCTTTGTTTTTCTTATTCAAGGGTCCGAGGTTCTTTTCGGGTAATGTTCGATTGCGCAGCTGTATATTCTTGCAGGCCTTCGGTTCTTTTTCTTTTTCCGAAGTGGATTCTTCGAAGAGAGGGCCAAGCTCTAGCTCTTCATCGGAGTCGCTCCCAAATGTAGGCACTTGTGACCCGGTAGTGTTAACCATGTGACAATTGCCGGCAGTTCTTTCAAGTTCTTTAGTCGTGTTTCTTTGCTCCCGACGGATCTTACGCTTTTCCCGTTTAAAGCGTTGCCGATTGGCGACGTATCCTCGCCACCATCCATTAAAAGCTTTGCAATCTTGGGTGGAATGCGAGACCTTCTGATGATATAAGCAATAAGAGGGGTGCATTTCTACCATGCCAGTAGCTTTTTCCTCAGAGGGTGGCAGCTTCATGCCCATCGATACGGCCTTAGCAAATTTCTTTTTTATCTTGAATTGGCTTTTGTCAGTGGTGGAGGCATTTTGCTCCAACGGGATCATTTCGGCTCCTTCCTCAAGTCGCTGACGCTTGGCCCTTTCGAATATAGCCGTCTCGCGCTCTCGATCAGCCTTGCTTTTCAACCGAGCTTCATTAAGAAACGCGCTAATCATTTCAACCGGTAACCCTGGGGTTCCTGATTCGGCTTTTGCCCCCAGCGTTTCAGTGCCAGAAGTTCCTTCATCGTTCATGGTCGAATGGGAGATCATATGACAGCTCGCCACATATTCCTCGGATTCATCCGATGAACTTTCTCCCTCGTCTTCTTTTTGAAAGACGTGATCAAGGAAATCTTGGAGCGTAATGGGAGTCCGCGCCTTTTGGTTGTATTCATCCAGCGCGTCGATTTGCTTTTGTAAGTCCGTGCGCTTGTTGCCAGGCTTCACGGGCTTCTTAGATTTCTTCTTCTTCTTTTTCGAAGATTTTGACGGCTGGCTATGAACGCTTGAACTACCACCATCGGTCTTCGGAGTCGGTCGTGGCTTCAACATTCCCTCAATAACCTGCGGTTCCAAGAGGTTCTTCCACTTGACCGCTGGGCAGGTTTGAAGATCATTTAGCATTCTTTTCGTTTTGGCCGATAATACAACCTCCCAGGGAGCCTCTTCAATAACGGAGCATGTTGCCCCCGGCGTATTCGTCCCCTTATAGGTGTGGGGCTGTGGAGGGTTCACCTTCCATTTGTCAGACAGCGCAAACTTGCCCTGACGGTACTGGTTTTCAAGCCAGTTTTTGAAGACGTAACAGTCTTCGATTGGATGTCCCAACACTCTATGATAAGGACAGTAATTAGGATCGTTGGCGTCACTTGGTTGCGATGGACGTTTTGGATCCGGCAGGTTTATGAGCCTATTGCGCAATGCCAGCTCGAATAGCCTCCTTGTTTTATCGCGGGGGAAGGAGTAAGCACGTCCCATCCTGTCTTCAAGGGGTACGTATGGGCGCGTATTACTTGGACGAGCAACCGGCTTCGAGTCATTAGGCTGTTGTTGGGTATTAGCGACGATAATCGCTTTTCCCTTTCCTTTATCGTTTCGAGAATCCGGCTTCGGAAGAGGGGGTTTATGGCCCATCTGGTCCATCTGCGCCAACTTGTCGATCAAAGCCTGGAAAGAAGTCGGCTTGAAGAACATCATAAACTGCGAAATGGTTGCTTGTGGATCGAGGGTTCCAACAAACATTCCCACCGCAGGGGCTTCTTCTATACGCTGTTCACATTTAGACCATAAATTACGCCACCGTATAGCGTACTGGACCCACGTCTCGCCGGGCTTTACCCTGGCGTTAATCAGCGCCGTCATCGGAGTACGCTCGCTGGCGCTCGCAAAGCGTTGGGTGAAGAGCAGCTCCATCTCCGCAAAGGTTTTAATAGAGTCGTTGGGGAGCTCGGAATACCACTCGAAAGCCGTGTCTGATAAGCTTCCAACGAATTGGCGCAGCAAGAGTTTGTCGTCGCCTCCAGTGTTACCACAAAGCGCCCTGAACTGGGCAACATGTTGATGGGGATTGCCGGTCCCCTTGTAGACATGAAACTTAGGAATTGTGTAACCTGGCGGGTACTTGATTTGGTCGTACCAGCCCGGATATGGCCGCCCCGTTTTCACGATCTGACCGGCTGCTTCAACCGCCTGATGCACCCGTATTTGTTGAGCAATATATTCATCCAAATCAGCTTTTGATATGGTATCCTCTTTAGCTGCGGATAGAGCCGGTGGAGGATTCGATGTCTCTCCTCTATCATCTTCAAGAATGATCGGGGGATCTCCAGCAGGTGGATCTGGTTGAATCATCATACCCACCACATCCTGGAACAGGAGGGCCATTTTCTTTATGTTGGCCGCCTGTTCCGCAGCCTCTTTGTCTCTCTTTTCCAGTATTCGGCGGAGGAATTCAGCGTCGGTCTCCTCCTCTTGGCGTTCATCTAAGGACGTCTCAGGATTCTCTTTCGGCCCCGTGAGTGCAGCCATTGTAGTCATCATCTCCTGGAGCTTTTGTTGCTGCTCCTGAGACCTGGTCACTGACCGGGTAAGCGGTCGGTGACCCGTAGAAGTACGACTTTCTTCTTTTCCTGAAGCCATATAGATTGTATGAACTGTTATGCCCCCTGACTTGGGGCGTTTAGGTTCACCATTGTTAACTCTTGCTGCTGTTGCGGGAGCTTTCTCTGGCCTCCTTCTTTTGTAGACCTTTGAGGTTGAAGGAGCCGTCGAAGCGGGCATTCTAGCATTCGTTGCCCCCTGCTGTTTAATGGGGCAGTTTTTGTTACTCTCCACTTTCGCCTTCTTCTGGTGACGCAAGTGGTCCGGATCGATCACAGAGTTTTGAACCCTGCGCCACACTTTATAAACTTTTGATGACAGCCGTTGAGGGGGCTGTTCCTGTTTCGTCTCCGGAGTTTTTTCCATGGGTGGAGGAGACCTTTTCAATGTAGCAACTGGGGAGTTCTTTCTCACCTTCCTTAGCAATTCAAAGCTGTTCTCAGTTGGAACAGCAGCATTGACCTCCGCCACTGGAGCAGGCGGGGTTAACCCTGAGGGGGAGTTGCCCCCTGCTTTCTTTACTCGCTGCCAATGGCGGCGTCGCGCACGACGAGCCGTTGGGACTGGCTCAGAAATCGAGATAGTTTCTTGTTGCCCCCTGTTTGGGTGTGGGGTAACTGCCGATGTCAGCCTATCAAAGACTGATGCTTTATGACCAGCTGGAGGAGGAGTAGGAACCGTCAATCTTGTGAAGACCGACTTTCTGATAGGAGAAGCCGCTTCAACGACTTCCGAAGTAGTGGCCGTTGCCCTCTTTGGGACAACCACTTTATGATCCTGACCTAGCCTGGTGAAAACAGAGGCTGTCAGCTTAGTAGCGGGCGACCCGTTGCCAGGGGTCGTGGTAGCAGTGAGCCGGTCAAATACCGACTTCTTGTTCACTTCTGGTGCGGATATCGGCATAGAGAAGCTTGCAGGGGGTACCATGGTCCCGAAAAACAGGCCGGTGGTGGCCTGGGTCACCTGGCCTACCGGCAGAGTAAGGAAAGAAGCCGCTTGGGGCCCATACGTTACCCCTCCTGGTGAAGTGGAGCGTTTGCTGCAGTGGCATTTCGAGCAGCTGGTGCAATTGGAGGCCATTGAATCTCGAATTCTGCGCCAGATAAAAGACCAAATCTTAGCAACTTGAAATCCGAAGACAACCATTTAACAAACCGCGATTGATTCGCGAAGACGACACACGAAGTGTGGAGTGGAAAGAGGAAAAGGTCCCACCGGGCGTGCCAGAATCTGTTCCCCTCCGAACGGCGGCCTGCGACGTTAGGACGTCACGTGCCTGAGGTTCGGGGCAGATGCTATTTGGTTTTTATCCGTCCACCTCTTCGAAGATGCCAAGTTGATTTATGGCGCCGTGTATCGAAGGTTTAGACGGATGCGGCCGTTGTAGCAGACTTCGTCAGATTCCCCCTCAGGGTGAGGGGTTTTTTGATTGTGGGGACACTCTTCCCTGCAGGCGCAAGCCCCTGCAGTTAATTACGCTACCGCATCGCGATAACAACTTTCTCCTTCTCCAGAATTTCACTTCGTGTCGTGTGTGTTTGTTTTGTTTGTGGTTGCCCGTGGATTGTATACGGAGACTGAGTAATGCCGTCGCCCGTAGGACGTGGATTAGTCCAAATCCGTATTTGCTTAGATTTGGGTTTGGTGTTTTTTAGTTTAAGGATGCATTAGTCGCGTTGCGGCTAAGACCAGCTTAAACGTTTGTCAAGGATACGTTAGTCCTGTTTTGAACTAAGATCGACTCGACGCAATGATTGATTTAATTATCTGGCCGTCGGGACTCGTCACCTCTCTGACGTCGTTGAGGGATTACAACGACAGGCGTCAGAGGAGTTCAGAGATGTACCCTTGAACCAAAGTTGATTTGGGAGTTTTATTATTTATTTAAATATCTAAGGACGCGTTAGCCGTATTTGGGGCTAAGATCAACTTAGACGGGACCGTTTAGATCCGGCAAAAGAACGTTTGGGCTCTATTGCGTCAGTTTAAGGACGTGGCGATCCATTGCCAGTTTTAGGGACGTGGTGGTCCATTATTAGTTTAGGGACGTTTCGGTCCGTCGCCAGTTTAAAGACGTAGTGGTCCATATTCCAGTTTAGGGACGTGGTGGTCCATCGCCAGTTTAGGGACGTGGTGGTCCGATGTTAGTTTAGGGACGTTTCGGTCCAATATTAGATGAGTGGTCGTCGGGACTCGTCGCCTCTTTGACGTCGCTGAGAAATTACAACGACTGATGTCAAAGGAGTTCGGAGATGTACCCTCAAACCGATCATGGCTTGGTTTATGAGAGGCATTTAATTTAAGGACTTACAGCCAGGATTGGGTTAAGTCCAACTTTTTTTTTTTGCTTTGCCTGATTAGAAGAATCAGTCTAAACAGGGCTTTGCCCCTTCCGTTATTTTGCAAGTCTGATTTGGGCCAGGCCCTTCTAATTAATGAGTTACAAGAACTCAGGAATTCTCCAAACAGGGCCTTGCCCTTTTTTTTTTATTTTTTTTTTTGCAATTGGGCTAGGCCCTTTTAGATAATGAGTTGCAGGAACTCAAGAGGTTTTTACAAACAGGGCTTTGCCCTTTTATTGCTCTGCAATTTAGTTTGGGCCAGGCCCATTTGAATAACGAGTTTGCAGAAGCTCAGGAATTTTTCCAAACAGGGCCTTGCCCTTTTATTATTTCAATTTAATTTGGGCCTGGCCCAAAACAAGGGGTTGCAGAAACCCTAGAAATCTTCAGATTGAAGAACACAAGTGCATGGCACTTTTGATTTAAATTTGGATCAAAGGAAAAACAAGTTCTTGTTTTTTTCCTGATCATACAGAACCGAGGGTTCATATCAAGTGCAAGGCACTATTTATTATTTTTTTAGAACCAAGGGTTCATATCAAGTGCAAGGCACTATTTATTTTCTGTTCTTCAGAAATTTTACCTTTTTTTTTTTTTTTCTTTTCTTCTTCTTGAGTAATTTTCAAGAGCTCTCTCTTTTCTTTTTCTCGATCCTCTCTTTGAATGAGGCCTGGGGTCTTATTTATAGTGCTCCCAAGTTTGTTGGATTTGTTAACAAAATCTTTCCTGAATTATTTTGGGAATTTTCCCACCATTGGATCAGAGATCCAAGGGTCCCTGTTTTACAGGAGAACAGAAAAGATCCACATAAATTTTCATTTAGTTGCTGCGCAACTCACCAGTGCGTGACACGTGTCACGCATCTGTGCACTTGCGCAGTTGCGGTTGCGCAACTGCGCAGACACGTGTCGTGCATCCGAGCGCTTGCGCGGTTGAGATTGCGCAACTGCGCAGACACGTGTCACGCATCGGTGCGCTTGCGCAGTTGCGATTGCGCAACTGCGCAGACACGTGCACGCATCTGTGCGCTTGCGCAGACACGTGTCATGTATCTGTGCGCTTGCGCAGTTGCGATTGCGCAACTGCGCAGACACGTGTCACGCATCTGTGCGCTTGCGCAGACACGTGTCACGCATCTGTGCGCTTGCGCAGACACGTGTCACGCATCTGTGCGCTTGCGCAGTTGCGATTGCGCAACTGCGCAGACACGTGCACGCATCTGTGCGCTTGCGCAGACACGTGTCACGCATCTGTGCGCTTGCGCAGTTGCGATTGCGCAACTGCGCAGACACGTGTCACGCATCTGTGCGCTTGCGCAGCCACGTGTTGCGCTGCCATGTATTTGCGCAGTTTAAGCCTTAATTTTGTTTTCTGAAGAGCCTTGCTCTGATGGGACGCACTGTCTCGGGCGTTACGCCGCCGAATCACCTTCTGCCACGTGGCAAATTGCGCGTTGCGCACGGAAACCGAAGCGTTGCTTCAAATTTTGAATTTTCAAAATTCAGTAGAGCCTTGCTCCGATTGGGGGAAACAGGAGATTTACAGGGTATGTGATTATCATCGTGATATACATTTTGGGCCCGTGGTCCCTTGCCCTTGGGTTCTACCCTTGGGTGGAGGACACTCGCGAGTGGTTGACTCTCACATTTAGACTGACGATAGGCTTAGTGACCTGTACAGTGAGACTTAGAGACTGATAGGGATACTGGCATTTATATACCTTATATACTGTGTTGACATACGTGGCATATCGTTCTACTGCTTTTATTGTTCCGCTGCATTGATTACTGCATATTCATAACCATACTGTTAGTGTTTATGCCCTAGAAGGCCATTACTGTATCATACTAGTTTGTATATTACTTAATGGAAGCTTGGGATATTCACATGTATATAACAGTCTTGCTAAACATGGTAGTATGCTACTTGGTTTTTCTATCTTACTATGTGAGTGTACGTATTGATAGAGCTCTTAGGATCTTGCTTGTCTACCAGCGTTGTGATGGCAGTCACACTAGTGGGGGCTGGGTAGACTACAAGCACATCCTTATTCAGGTCCCTGGTCGTTGGATTATCGAGACAGAGAATCGATACTCCGGAGTAGACTGGTGTGTACGCTTCTCATCCCAGTTGGGGAGATGGTCTGTCCCACAGCCGTCAGTACGTCGTACTGGAGATAGTATGCAGGTGCTCGTTAGGTTACGGGTACACCGGACAGGACTCACAGGGAACTGTTGGTTGGTTTGATACCAGTCGTCAGTGAGCAGTTCCCAGGTGACATGAGTACAGCATAGTCCGCAGACTTGACACTGCTACTTCGCCTCGAGTGTGTCCCACTGTTCTTAGATTGCTACCCTACCACGGCTCAAAGGAGTCGTGCAAACAGGTAGCAGTTGGGTGCAGTCCCGAGCACTTGGAGGCAGTGGCGGTTAGACAGGATTCGTCCCTCCCGGTATTGGGAGTAGATATCGTGCTGTGTCAGAGAGCCATTACGCAAAGTCCCTGGCCAGGGCAAGCGAGATTTGCTGGTAGGTTCCAGTAGTTTCTCAGGGTGTAATGGGCTTCGCTCCGACACGACTTATACCGCTATTAGGGGACTGACGCTTGCCGCCCCCCTAGGCCCGATATGCGATAGTCTTGGACGAACGGACCGGACTGTATGGAGATTGTCACATCAGACTCAGTAGGAGTTCGGATGGGTTTCCTCATCGGCCTTCTTATCGACAACTACCTGGGGACCGTTACGTACAGCTAGTGCCGCTTGCGGTCTGTGGTTAAACCCACTGCCAGCGTAGTAGTCGAGTCTCTAGAGTCCCACACAGAGAGTTTCCTACTCCAGGTGAAACGATATAGAGGTCGCATGGTTTTGCGACAAAGGGTTCGGACGCATACGTGCGTTTACGCGCGTACGACTTTCGGACAGTTTTTACCAGTCGGCTTTGGTTTAAGCCAGTTACTGGTATCCGGTTTTTGGATTTATACAGTCTAAAGTTTTTCCGTATTTTTACGGATCGGAGGGGCGTTCTCGTAATTACTCGAGAAGCTTCTAGAAGATGGTGACTAAGGAGGGTTATGTGTCATTTGCATTAAATGAGTTTAGTGAGTCATGAGGGTGATTCATGCATATCATTAATGCATGATAAATGCTTAGAGAGTCATGACAATGAATCACCATTAGATATTTGTGAAGCATGCTTATTCATTATGTATTATTCTTTTTCTCATAAATAAGAATGCTTCATATTTATTATGATACATTACTATTCTCATCATAATCATTCTCACATTCTCTCTCCTCAAGCTCACTCTCTTCAAAAGACTAATCCTCACCCCTCATGTGTTGAGATCTAGGATTAGTTAGACTAAACAATCCATAACCATCACTCTATCTCAATCTATCTTCTTTGATTAGCAATCCAAGAAGGTTAGTTGCCTCAAGTTTAGAGGCTAAGCTTGGAGTTTTGCTCTCGGGTGGATCGTCTACTACAAAGAGAAGGCCGAGGAGGACGAGGAGATCGTAAAGACGAAGGACTTGGTTCGATAGGTATAATCCCTAAGCATAGTAGTTTAGAATAACTATATGTTTGGTTAGTTATCGTTTAGCTTCGATTCAAGCGGTTAGTCGATGTTCGTTCACTAAACAAGTTCGTTTTTGAAATTTCCGCCTCCCCACAAGTATTGGGGTGTAGTACATCGACTTACAGTGGTATCAGAGCCTCGCTAAACAATAAATAACTTAATTGCAAATTTGTACGAATTTCGAACGGAAAAACGAAGCCGGAAAACCCTAAAAAATATCAGTTTCTGTCGAATTTAAAATGATGTCCTAAAATTTTTCAGGTAAGTGCAGAAAGCTTGAAATGGACACAAAAGAACACCCAAGAAATTTGGGTTCCTGATTCGTCTACAGTGCCGCGGAACCGCGGCGGATCCCACCGATCCGCCGCGCTTCCGCCGCCGAGTTGACGAGTCAGGAACTCGTTTTTCTTATGTGGGTCCCCTGTGGTTTTTTGGATTTTCTGGGATATTTAATATTTGCTCAGGTTTCAGTTTAACAGAGCAGTTTTTGGAGCAATATTAAAGATGTTTAATCGATCGAAATTGTACAGTATTTGCATGTTGGATTATATCTGTGATTGTTTAATGTGTTCGTAAACCTCCCCTAACTGCTAGTATGTCGGTTGGCAGGGGGTTGCACATTTCTGTAATGGTTATATCTGTTTGTGCATATAAACTGTATTGGACTGTTGTGGTGTATAGCCGGGGTTCGCAATGGGTTATTATTTAATTCATTTGTTGTAAATGTAATTTGTTGTAATATTATTTTTGCGGGGCACATCCAGGTTGCGGTTGTAGCCACCGTTGTATTATTTCATTTTACTGTTTTTGCTCCTAGGACTGACCCAAGGTGGGGTACACAAACTGCCGGGTGGGTAGTTTGCCGTACCCGTAGGGGTCGAGGGTGGGGTAACGGCTATTCATCACAACTGTGTAATCTGTCTTTTCTTGCAGGCTCAAAAGAAATGCAGATTGCTTGCAAATCCAATATTGTTTATCTGTGTTCTGGAATGTATATCATTGCGTCAGACGAATGTAAAATATCTATATATATGATAGCTATTTAGACGTCACTTATGTTTTACACCCGCGCTAGCCCAGCCCCCGCTCTGTCGTTAGTTAAGTAACCTAACGGATGATGACGGGACCCCGTGGCGAATGCGGATGGCATAAGAGGACGTTGTATTTTCGTTGTTTTCTGCAATGATAGGTTAATGATGGGACGCATTATCTATAATGCAAAGAAAAATAAACCAAGTTTAAATCGTTGGAACAATTTAAAAGAAACCACTCGGTTAATTTTTAAAACAGATATTTTTTAAATGCGGAGATTTAACCACTCCTTTTAAAAGCTATCAGGTTCCTTCGGTTATATCAAGTTCACTACGTTCACGGTTTCGCCAAAACCAGTCGTAGCCCTCCGTCATTTCTTATGAATGATCAGTAGTATTCAAGCTATGTTTGTTTGGCCCTTAGTCAAGACATAGTGATTGGTAGCTGCTGGGGTATTCATTTGTTGCATAGATAGATGAGTTGGTTTGGGACAGTCGTATTACTTTGTTTGGCCCTTAGTCAAGAGTATATACGGATGGGTTCAAATCAACAGGATAATGATGGGCAGAACTTGACATGTGACTTATGATTTGTTGGCCCTTAGTCAAGATCATAAGAACATGGGGCAAAAATCAATATCGGGAATTTCTAAAGAAAATGAAATTTGCAAAGAGATGCATACCATTTGGAGTTTGATGAATGTTGGTAGGATTCCTTCAACATTATCATACGATGATATTTAGATCCCGATCCTACTGTGAGTATATGCTACTTATCAGGAGATTCGTCACTTAACGATCAATGCTATAAACCAAGTAGGTGTCCAGAAAGGTGTCAGCGGGGTTACGCCCCCAGAGAAAAGAGGTTATTTAATTAAGGAACTTCGCGAAAGCGTTGGAAAACCTCCCTCGAAGTATCGACACTGGCCTGGCTGAACGGTTAAGCAAGTATTGTACGGTGAGAATAGTCCTGGCTAATTCTTCTTTTATGGTTTGAGGAAGGATTCGAGAAACAGTGGGAGCCATCCAGTTTAGATAAACTAAAAACCACTCTAAACTTGCAAGAGCATCATGCTAAAGAGTTTTCTTCTCTCTCTCCTAATTGCAGCGACCCTGAAAATGACTGGACTTAAGTTACTTTTAGAGAAAAATATACTGACAGGGCCAAACTATAAAGATTGGCTGCGGAATGTCAAAATGGCTTTGACCTATGACAAATTGGGGTACGTCCTCACCGCTACGGCACCTGCTGTCCCTGGTCCCAAATCCAGCAATGCGGATAAGGAAATCCGCAAAACCTGGGATTTAGATTGCGCGAGAGCCAAGTGCATCGTGCTTGCCTCTATGAACAATGAACATCAGAGGAGGCACGAGGATATGTCCCTAGATGGCATATTTCTCCATACAAAGGAACTTTATGGAGAGCAATCTCGTATAGCAAGATACGAGACCTCTAAGAACTTGTTTCGAGCGAGGTTGGCTGTCGGGTCATCGGTAGGTGAACATGTCCTACAGATGATCGGCTATATTGAAGAGCTCGCAGACCTTGGGACGACTTTGGATAATGAGCTCTATACAGACCTTATTCTCCAGTCCCTTCCTCCCACCTACGCCCAGTTTATCCTCAACTTCAATCTTCAAGGAAAAGAAGTTGAACTTGCGGAACTCCTGAACATGTTAAGGAGTGCAGAGGGCACCTTGCAGAAGGCAAGGGAAACACCCGCTATGTTTGTTGGCGGTGCATCTTCTTCCGGGTCCAAGGCTAGGGCCAAAGGAAGGAAGAAGAAGGCCGCACCCAAACCTAGAGGAGGTGTTAGTAAGGTGGGAAAGAAGGGAAAGAAAAAGTTTGCAGCACCGGTAGTTGGTTAGGATGAGTGCTTCCATTGTCACAGGAAAGGGCACTGGAAGAAGGATTGCAAGGCGTGGAACGCCAAGAACCAGGAACCGAAGCAAACTGTGGCTTCGA
>CM057338.1:986607208-986612109 GCA_030015575.1 Agapanthus africanus
TCCTGTCCGGTGTACCCGTAACCTAACGAGCACCTGTATACTATCTCCAGTACGACGTACTGATGGCTGTGGGACAGGCCATCTCCCCAACTGGGATGAGAAGCGTACACACCAGTCTACTCCGGAGTATCGATGCTCTGTCTCGATAATCCAACGACCAGGGACCTGAATAAGGATGTGCTTGTAGACTACCCAGCCCCCACTAGTGTGACTGCCATCACAACGCTGGTAGACAAGCGAGATCCTAAGAGCTCTATCAATACGTACACTCACATATTAAGATAGAAAAACCAAGTAGCATACTACCATGTTTAGCAAGACTGTTATATACATGTGAATATCCCAAGCTTCCATTAAGTAATATACAAGCTAGTATGATACAGTAATGGCCTTCTAGGGCATAAACACTAACAATCTCCCACTTGCACTAGGGCCATGTACTGGCATATCGTAGACCAATGATCTCGAGTAGCCTCTCGAACTGAATCTGAGGAAGGGCCTTCGTGAATGGATCAGCAATGTTCTCTTCTGAAGCAACTCTCCGAACCTCGATCTCCTGACGATCAATGATCTCCCTGATCAGGTGATACCGCCTCAAGATGTGTCTGGACTTCTGATGGGACCTTGGTTCCTTCGCTAAAGCTATAGCTCCGTTGTTGTCGCAATACAGAGGTATTGGATCAACTATGGTAGGAACCACCTGAAGTTCTGTTAGGAACTTCTTCATCCAGACTGCTTCTTTTGCGGCATCGCAAGCAGCAATATACTCCGCTTCCATCGTCGAGTCAGCAACGGTGTCCTGCTTGGAGCTCTTCCAGCACACCGCCCCTCCATTGAGGGTAAAGACATAACCCGACATGGACTTGGAATCGTCCTTATCACTCTGGAAGCCGGAATCAGCAAAGGCCTCCAACCTGAGGTCTTTTCCGCCGTAAACCAAGAACATCTCCTTAGTCCTCCTCAGGTACTTGAGAATATTCTTTACTGCTATCCAGTGTTTCTCCCCTGGGTCTGACTGATACCGGCTTACCACGCTCAGTGCGTAAGCTACATCTGGTCTGGTACACAACATCGCATACATTATAGAGCCTACCGCAGAAGCGTAGGGTATAATAGACATGCGTTCCCTTTCCAAATCAGTCTTGGGAGACATCTCTTTGGAGAGGGTGATTCCGTGACAAGCCGGTAGATTACCGCGCTTAGAATCTTCCATACTGAATCTTTTCAGTACAGTGTCGATATACCTGGACTGCGAAAGTCCCAACATCCTTTTGGATCTATCACGATAGATCCGGATCCCCAGAATGTAAGAGGCATCACCCAGGTCTTTCATGGAGAACCTGTGTGACAAGAATCCTTTGACAGATTGTAGCATAGGAATGTCATTTCCTATCAATAGAATGTCATCCACGTACAAGACGAGGAATACGACACTTCTGGCCACAACTTTACTATATATGCACGGTTCATCTGGATTTTTGATAAAGTCATATTCTTTGACTGTCTCATCAAAACAGATGTTCCAACTCCGCGATGCCTGCTTTAGTCCATAAATAGACTTAAGCAGCTTGCATACTTTCCCGCTGCTCCCACTCTGATTGAAACCCTCTGGCTGATCCATATAGACGCTCTCTTCTAAATTTCCATTCAGAAAAGCCGTCTTTACGTCCATCTGCCAGATTTCATAATCATGGAAGGCAGCAATAGCAAGAAGGACCCGAATGGATTTGAGCATAGCCACTGGAGAAAAAGTTTCGTCATAGTCCAAACCAGGTCTTTGACGAAAACCCTTTGCAACAAGTCTAGCCTTATAGGTTTCCACCTGTCCATCTACACCAATCTTTTTCTTGAAGATCCATTTGCATCCTATGGGTTTTACCCCATCTGGAGCAAAGTCCAAAGCCCATACTTTGTTGGTGTACATGGACTCCATCTCGGTCCGCATTGCATCTAGCCATCGTACCGAGTCGCCGCTCTGGATGGCCTGCCGGAAGTCAGTAGGTTCATCATCATCTATGATGCAATCCTCTCTATCCCCATCAATGAGAAAACCGTAGTATCTTTCAGGCGGATGAGACGGCCTACTACTCCTGCGGAGGGGTGCGGGAATGTTCTGTTCTTCTTGAACCTCTGGTTCTACCAAACTTTCAGTAGCAGTTTGTGGTTCTGGAATTTCTTCCAGTTCTACTATGCTCCCACTCTTCTGATTTTCCAAAAATTCAGTTTCTAAGAAGCGGGCATGACGAGAAACAAAAACCTTTTGTTCCTCTGCGTAATAGAAACAATATCCTGTAGAGTTCTTCGGATATCCCACAAACTTACACTCTACTGAGCGTGCCTCGAGCTTGTCCGGATGCTGCTTTTTTACAAAAGCTGGACATCCCCATGTCTTCAGGTACTGAAGATAGGGTTTCTTCCCACTCCACATCTGATATGGTGTGGTAGGCACAGTTTTGGTTGGAACTCTGTTCAAAAGATGTATCGCTGATTCTAGCGCATACCCCCAGAAAGATCGTGGTAACTCAGCATTACTCATCATGGATCGTACCATATCCAATAGGGTTCGATTCCTTCTCTCCGATACACCGTTATGCTGTGGAGTGTATGGAGGAGTAAGCTGAGAGAGAATTCCTTTCTCTTTTAGGTAACCTAGGAACTCGGTACTTAAGTATTCTCCACCTCGATCAGATCTCAGTGTCTTAATACTTTTGCCTGTTTGGTTTTCCGCTTCACTCTTGTACTCCTTGAATTTCTCAAAGGCCTCGGATTTATGCTTCATCAAGAAGATATGTCCAAACCTAGAGAAATCGTCTGTAAAAGTAATGAAGTAGGAATAACCACCTCTTGCATGTGTAGACATTGGACCGCATACATCATTGTGTATGAGTCCTAAGAGCTCGCTCGCTCTTACTCCTTGTCCAGTAAACGGAGTCTTTGTCATCTTTCCTTTGAGACAGGATTGACAAGTGTCATAAGATTGATATTCGAACGTGTCTAAATATCCTTCTCTATGCAACTTAGTCAACCTTCTCTCATTGATGTGACCCAGTCTACAATGCCATAAGAAAGCTTTATTTAAATCTGGAGACTTTCTTTTTAGTGTGTTCTGGACATTGAAAATTTGGAGTTGGTTTAGAACATATATGCCGTTATTTAGAGTACCGGACCCAATCAAACCATGATTAAGGTGGATGTTAACAACATCTCTTACAAACGTGAAATCATAACCTTTATTTGACAACAAGGAAACTGATATGATATTACACGTTAAGCTTGGTACAAAATAACAGTTATGCAAAACCAAAATATGTCCACTCGTCAATCCTAGGTGATAATCCCCGACGGACGCAGCTCCCACGCTAGCTCCGTTAGCAACCCTGAGGATCATATCACCTTCCTTCAGCACCCTACGGTTTCTCAGTGCCTGCAATGAATTGCAAATATGAGATCCTGATCCGGTATCCAATACCCAGGAAGTAGAGTTGATTGACAGACAATTCTCAATTACAAACACACCTGAAGTCGAAGCCACAGCTTGCTTCGGTTCCTGGTTCTTGGCGATCCACGCCTTGCAATCTTTCTTCCAGTGCCCTTTCCTGTGACAATGGAAGCACTCATCCTGGCCAACTATCGGTACTGCTATCTTTTTCTTTCCCTTCTTTCCCACCTTACTAACACCTCCTCTAGGTTTGGGTGCGGCCTTCTTCTTCCTTCCTTTGGCCCTAGCCTTGGACCCTGAAGAAGATGAACCGCCAACAAACATAGCGGGTGTTTCCCTTACCTTCTGTAAGGTGCCCTCTGCACTCCTTAACATGTTCAGGAGTTCCGCAAGTTCAACTTCTTTTCCTTGAAGGTTGAAGTTGAGGATAAACTGGGCGTAGGTGGGAGGAAGGGACTGGAGAATAAGGTCTGTATAGAGCTCATTATCCAAAGTCGTCCCAAGGTCTGCGAGCTCCTCAATATAGCCGATCATCTGTAGGACATGTTCACCTACCGATGACCCGACAGCCAACCTCGCTCGAAATAGTTTCTTCGAGGTCTCGTATCTAGCAATACGAGATTGCTCTCCATAAAGTTCCTTTGTATGGAGAAATATGCCATCTAGAGACATATCCTCGTGCCTCCTCTGATGTTCGTTGTTCATAGAGGCAAGCACGATGCACTTGGCTCTCGCGCAATCTAAATCCCAGGTTTTGCGGATTTCCTTATCCGCATTGCTGGATTTGGGACCAAGGACAGCAGGTGCCGTAGCGGTGAGGACGTACCCCAGTTTGTCATAGGTCAAGGCCATTTTGACATTCCGCAGCCAATCTTTATAGTTTGGCCCCGTCAGTATATTCTTTTCTAAAAGTAACTTAAGTCCAGTCATTTTCAGGGTCGCTGCAATTAGGAGAGAGAGAAGAAAACACTTTAGCATGATGCTCTTGCAAGTTTAGAGTGGTTTTTAGTTTATCTAAACTGGATGGCTCCCACTGTTTCTCGAATCCTTCCTCAAACCATAAAAGAAGAATTAGCCAGGACTATTCTCACCGTACAATACTTGCTTAACCGTTCAGCCAGGCCAGTGTCGATACTTCGAGGGAGGTTTTCCAACGCTTTCGCGAAGTTCCTTAATTAAATAACCTCTTTTCTCTGGGGGCGTAACCCCGCTGACACCTTTCTGGACACCTACTAGGTTTATAGCATTGATCGTTAAGTGACGAATATCCTGATAAGTAGCATATACTCACAGTAGGATCGGGATCCAAATATCATCGTATGATAATGTTGAAGGAATCTTACCAACATTCATCAAACTCCAAATGGTATGCATCTCTTTGCAAATTTCAGTTTCTTTAGAAATTCCCGATATAAGTTTTTGCCCCATGCTCTTATGACCTTGACGTATGCCAACAAATCAT